>CANXYC011759142.1:0-12143 GCA_948193065.1 Aleurites moluccanus
TATATATATATATATATATATATATATATATATATATAATCTTTAAATTTTCAAAATATTTATTATTTAATAACCACAAAAAAAAAAAAAAAAGCTAATTGGCAACGAATAAGTTTTCTCACAGAAAACATAGACGCTAAATGAAAATAGTGACTGATTACAAATTCGTTGCTGGTTTCCTATTATTTTTAATCCGTCGCTAATATGTCAATTGATACAATCCATCCCTATAATCATCTCTAAAGACAATTAAAATAATAATATTTTTCTTGCTAATTAAATATATTGTGTCACTAATTTAGTGATGTATAAATTTTCCATCGGAATTGTATTTCGTCGCTATTTCATCTTCAATTTTTTAATTTTTAATTTTTATTTTTAATTGGCGACGAAAAATTCATTGCTAATTATTAAAATTTATTTTTAATATATTTAATTATTTTTCAATGTTATATTTTTCTATAACTTTTTTCTATTGAATATTATACTCAATAAATTATATATTTATATTAATAAATAAAATTAAAATTTAAAAATATTAAAGAGAAAATTATTTTAGAAATATATATATATAAAACTTAACTAAAGAAATATTTTTTAATAATAAATCATGCGTGTATGAACTAGTTATATATGAAATCAACCACATGACATTTTATAATTGCTCTATGTTAGAAGATATTTTTTTAAAAATAAATTCACATAATTTTTTCATATTCAATATAACTCGTAATTGTTGCTATATGGTTAAAGTTTTCTTCATTTAATTTTTAAATTAATAAATTATTAGAATTTTTCCCTACAAAAAGTAAAGATTTAGAATTTACTCTATTTGAATCTAATGGTCAGTAATTTCTAGAACAAAGGTAGTATCCACATACACTGAAGTATTAGTCAGCTCCATATTTTTCTTAAAAAATAAAAAATAAAAAACTCTGACAGACATAAAACGAGAACGGAGCAAGTATATATAACTGTTATATTTGTTGTTTTGCTATTTATTATGTACAAAGTTTTTGGGTAAGTGGAGAGTTAAAAGTTTTCACATAAATATAAAATGCTTCAAAAAAATTAATTTTAAATGATCTAAAAATATATAATAAATTAAATAAAAATATTTTTATAAATTTATAAAATATTTTTAAATTGAAATAATTCAAATCCACTCGGATTAGGGCAACTTTCGTCCCTGCGATTCATGGTATTTATTTCTATTAACTAGAGTTATTGTTTGATATTTACTGTTGTTGACTTCATAGTAAGAGATGGTCAAAAATACAATTAATTCTACTCAACTGGACTTTGCTGAAAACTAGTGCCCGCTGCCCAGTGTATGGACCTTGAAACTGATTTGACAAGGGGCAGATGCAGAAGGCCTCTTACAACAGTCTATTATAATGAATCATATGGTTAATTAATAGGATACTTATCCCCTTCTGACATGGCTTTTGACTAAATCTTGGATAGGTGCAACCTAGAATCTAATTTTTCTTGCTCAGTTAATTCTAATCTCCTTTCATTATCTTAACATATACCTAGCTATTCGGATAAAAAATTTATTTTTAAAATAGAATTTTAAAATTATAATTTTAAAAAAATTATTATATTTTTTTTTTATTTTTAAATTTTAAAATAATATTTTATATTAATCATTCAAACATTTAAAAAATTATTTAATATTTTTTATATTTCAAAATAATATTATATATTTATTTTAAATAGATCCAAATATTATTATAATACTTTTAAAACAATTACAACAAAACATTAGGTGTTTCTCTCTGGTATATAAATATTGGTTTACTTATAAATGAAATAAATAAAAAAAATTAAATTATAATGAAAATATCATATTAATATTAATAAATAAAAAAATTAAATTATAGTGAAAATATTATATTAATATTTTTTTTCAAAAGTATAAATATGATTCTGAAATCATAAAAATAGAGTAAACGCTCTACCTCCATTTATCTTCCTAACAATTTATTTAATTATTTTTTATTTTTATAAATATATTTAAATATTTAAACATCATAAAATATTTATTTTAGGTTAAAAAATTATAAATAAATAGTCAATAGAATTTTTGTAAAATATACTTCATTTTGATATTTTAAAACTTAAAAAATAATTATTTTTTAATTTATCATAAATTATTTAGATATAAAATTTAATTTTAAAAAATTCTTAAAAATTATTATTTAGTTATTAAATTATAAAAATTATTATTTTCACATACAATTTCACCAAATATAAACTTAATTAATTATAGATATACACCCTTGTCCAAATTAATTATTAATTTAAATTATTTTATTTTCTTACTCACTTATTAATAATTTAATTATTTTTAAAATATTTATAATATATTTTCTTTAAATATTTTTATTAAATAAAATTTCAATTTAAAATAATTAAAATTAAATTTTTTCACTATTTATATAATTAAAAGAATAAATTATTAAAAACAGATTATATTAAGATTTAAATTTCAAATATGTAAAATTTTAAATAACTAGTTTACATATAAAAAATAAATCTTAGCGACGGACTAATTCTCTCGCTAATTCTGTCATCGATCTGTTGTTATGTTGTCTCTAATCTGTCGTTATTTTTTCCTCTATTTTATTTCTATATATTTAATACCTAGGTCACTATCTCTCACTATTTCATCGCTATTTAGCGACGAATTCTAATTCATTGCTAATTTCTGTTGCTATTAAGTGATTTTCTTATAGTTTAGTTTTTCTTCTAAAATTAAATAATTGTTTTGAAATAAAACTAAATATTCATTAATTAGTAAAATAAAATAATATAAAATTATAAAACTTCCTAATATTTTAATAATTTTAATTAAAAGAAAAAATAAAAATTATCCTCTAATATATCAATAAAATATTCTCAATCAAAGCTTTGCTGTGAGAGATATTAGCTTGAATTATGCTTACACAAAATAAAATACCACCATTTTCACCTATGTACCAAATGAACAAACATTATTATGATCTTCTTGATTTCAAAATATATTTAAAATATATTCTTTTTATTATAATAAGATGAACTTTATATATCTCAACTTTATTTCCTTATTTTATAAAGGCTTAATAGATAAAATTATCTCAACTTCTTTTTTTCATTTTTACAATTACATCTTCTTCTATTTTTTAATTAATTAATTTTAAAAGTTAGTGTCAATTATATTTTAACTGAAAAATAAAAGAAAATTTTTTATTATTTTATTGTTAATTAGAAGCCATAAATTCAATAAATTCTTAAATTTATTATACGGGTGTTTGAAATTAATTAAGCCAAAACCCATTATTTCTCAATATCACTTTTTATCAAAATCTTTTTCTTTTCAATTGTTAAAATATTACGATTGTTTTAATGTTTTCACCTAAAAATTACGTTTGTAAATAAAATGTCAAATACTCAATCACTTAAAAACTCAATCTGCTATAATGTTTTCAACTTAATTTAATGAATTAATGATCCAAACACCTAAATACATCATATTATTGAGTTAATTCAATTATATAACTATATACATTTGGTTAGTCACAAATTTGATTAATGATAATTTACCAAATTCTCAAAATTTAAAAATCCAATAAACTATAAAATCAAAATTCAAATACTAAATTACTAAAGTATGATAAGTTAAAAAAAAAAAAAAAAACTAATTCAAGCCTTTTCCATTTCAATTAATATAAAAAAAAAATTAATTTATTTTCAATTTTAATTTTAGGTGCAATTGATGTTAAATTTTAATTAAAGTACAATTGACAAAAGAAAATTAGAGTATAATTTTATTTTTAATTTTTATTTGTTAAGATATATTGTATTAATAATTATATCAAATAATATAATTTATTATGGAACGTGAAAATAAAATTTTAATTAATTTACAATCATTCAACACTTCAAATTAAATTTATCTATTAAATATTAAAATATATATATATTCCAAATACGCATACCAAAACATAATATAATAATAAATATATATATAATAAATTTAAATATTTTATTTCTTTCATGTGTTTCATCTTTTATCGGTGATACTCTATTATAATAGATTTAGATTTATTCCTCTCTCCATGATAATATATATACTGAGATCCATATTTATTGATGTTAAGGTGAATTGAGTAGCCACAGTTGTATAAATATATATATCATTAGCGTGTGGAACAGAGAATTTCTCTTTCCGCACATGCAAAGATTATTCTTTTCATTTTGCCCCACCGTGGCTAAGGCCTGAAGGCTGAAGCAGTGAAGCAGCTTTCTTCATAATCAATGCCAAAATTTCCTTCTATTGAATAGCAGATAATATATATGTAGAGTGTATGGTTCATACGTACTTCCGATTGCCAACTGCCTAATGTTGTTGTCTTTGAATTAATTAATTGCTGTCTCTATCTTCTTTTTATTTTTTTATTTTTTTTTTAAGAATAATTAATGTCTCTTTCTAATTCTTTTTATACAATGAAAATTTAAAAATAAGAATAAAAGAGAAAATTGTCTTGTTCTTGCATAACTCTAAGGCTAAGTTTGAATTATAAATATTCAAAATTCATGGAATTAAAAATATAAATTATGAAATTAATAAAATTAATAAATTTTATTGTTTGATATTAAAATAAAATTATTAGATTTATTATTTATATTTTCATATATTCATATTTGATTAAATAATTAAATTCTGTAAACTTTTAAAAGAAATTATTAACTTGCCATATATTTTCTAATACATCTCCTAATATTAAATTTCAATAAAATTAATAAATATCAAATATTAAATTTCATAAAAAAATATATTACTCAAAAATATAAATAATTTACCATAAAAATACATGCAAATATATATAAATAATTACTAATTAGATGTTCATATGATTACGTTTAATTTAACTATTTATAACAGTAACTATTTATAACAGTATATAATAGTTGATTGTTATAAATATTAGGTAAAATTATTATTAGTTATTAACTGTTAATATGCTAAATGATTATTAAAAATAAATATTAATATTTATTTTTTATTTAAATATTATTCTTAAAATTATTATTTTATTTTATTTTTTGTTTAAATAAGTATTTTTTTTAAATTTAAATTAAAAATTTTATAAATATTAACTGCTTAACTACTTAAAAATGATATAATAACTAAGAGTTATCTTTAATCAAATCAAAGGGTTTGATGGAATTGTTGAAAATAAAAAAATTAATAATTATATTAAATTTTTTAACAAATACCTATTAAGTTTTACAAAATACTAACACTAACATAAAAGTTTTATCATCAATAAATTTCATCATAGTAAATTAAGGCGAAGGATAGTTTTAAAATAATAAGAAATTAATGAAATTCATCAAACAAATAAAATGATGGATTTTATCAATTCTCACGTTCTAGTGGAATTTAAAACCCTCAAAAATAATAAATTTATACTATAATGAAATTTATAAATTTCATAGATTATAACTATTTTTTTTTAATAACCAAATGATAGTTTTTAACAAATCCATCACTCAAAATACATTTATCAAACATAAGGTATTTTTCACAATTTTTTTTTATCCAATGGCTATCCAGTCTTTGTATTATTAGATTCCCCGCTTATGAATTTTAAAACAAGAGCACCAATATTCTTTATTTTTCTTTTTTTAATTGAAAAATTATTGAAAGAAAAGTCTTATTTAAGTAGACTAAAGCAATTAAGACTAGAAAATTCAAGTCTTTGTTAAATACTTTTCATTCATTAATCAGTCGATTTAAAAATTCAATCATGTAAATAATAGTTTAAAAACAAGTTATATTTTTAACATGTATTCTTTCATACGAAAGTAATTAGATTTTGAATCATAGCATGATTAATTTAATTATTAAACATATTTATAAGAGCCATACTCACACACAAAAACATAATCTAGATAAATGTATATTTTCTTAAATAATAAATTCATAATTAATTTTTTTTTTCCGATAAATAATTTCACAAAAAAAAAAAAAAAAAGCCATACTCATTTTAAATATTTAAACTTTTTTAACACAAGAATCATAATATTATATATTAATTAAGGAGCCACTCAAAAAATTTACATTGTAATATAGTATATTTCTAATATTATCCTTCCAAACTTAATTTTTAGTAGTATTATTGATATCATTATCATTTTTGTCAATTCTTACCTCTTGTCAGAAATGGAGTTCACTCTCTTTTATTTAGAGGGATAAAGAGTTTATTGTACATTTTCTTTTATGTTTATAAAAATTTTAAAAATAATTTATAAATAGATAAATTATTAAAATATATAACATAAAAAAGTTTATTATCAATAATTGACATCAAAATATAATAGTAAATATTAATATAATATCATATGCTTAAAAGAAAAACTATAAAAAAGACTACCCAAAAAAAAAACTTAACTTTTTATCTTTAATGAATTCTAAGTGGAATTTCTTAAGCAAGCCCATAAAGAAAATAAATGATTTTTTTTTTCTTAAAAAATACTAATATACATTAGAAAGAAGATAAAAAAATATTATAAAAATTAAATTTATAGCAAACAAGCAAGTTAATTAATTAAACAAAAAATGAAAAATATCATTGTAAAGAAAAAAAAAATAATATTATATAAAATCCCTGAATTATCAAGCCAATCTTGAAGAAACCACAAAGCTAATTTTAAAGAAAATAAGAACAGAAAAGAAGTTAATGACTTTTTTTTTTAATTTGTTGAATGGTAGTTTTTAGTTTAAATCTTAATTAATTTTTATTTAATAAGATTATAAATTTAAAATTAAATAAAAATAAATAAATTCAAGCGTCTTTGATATTGTAATTACAAGCCCATACAATGGGGAAAAACATTTAAGTCATTAATAAATAAAAAAAAAACCCACAACATAAATATATGTACATATCAAAGGAAAATCCAAATTATAGTAGCAAAAGCCCTAATATATTACTACTAAACTATATTACACACATCAAGCTTCAGTTCTAGTTTCTGTTACATAATATTTAATACAAATCTACTGATTAATTAAAAGTTAGAGATCAGAAAGAAATTAACCATACCCATACATGCTTTGTCCTTTGAATTGAACTCTCTCTGTATCTGTATAGTGAAATTGTAAGTGTGTGTGTTCTTGTATGTGCATATAGATAGATAGAAATAGAGACCAAAAAGAAATTAAGGTTTTTAATTAACACTTACCAGAAATCATCAAAGAAGCAGAGTTAATTTAGAAGACAGGAATAATTTTGTTATTTCCACTCCTCATCATCATTTTCTTAAATTCATCAAAATTAACCATTCCATCACCATCCATATCAACTTTTCTAATCATTTCTTTACAATCTTCAACTCTGTTTCCTTCTTTTAATCCCAAAGATGATAAAACCAATCCAAGTTCTTCTACTGAAATTAACCCATCTTTATCTCTATCAAACACATCAAAAGCATCTTTCAAATCAAATTCTCCACCATCTCCTTCTCCTTCTTGATCTTCTACATTTGTTCTAATTTCTTGACCACTACATAACAAACAGAACTCTTCAAAATCTATCAACCCATCTCCATTAGAATCCGCTTTCACTACCATTTCTTCAATTTCTTTCTCTGTCATCAAGATTCTTATGTTCTTTAAAGATTCTGTTAATTCTTGCTTTGTTATGAACCCATCTCCATTCTTATCGAAGGTAGCAAATACACTCTTGAGCTCATCTTTCTTGTTCTTGTTATTATTACTCTGTTTTTGTGGAGTGACTTTGTTAGTAGTTGAAGAAACAGAGTTCCTGAAAAGAAAAGATTGGAGTTTCTTGGAAGGTAAATACAAGTAAAGATTGAGAAGGCCAGCCAAGAACAAGACTAATAGTAATAATATGCTTATCACCATTATTTCTTGTTCTTGAATCCTAATTTAAGGGAAAGAAGAAGAAGAAAACAGAGGAGCAATAAAGGACAAAGAGAAGCTGTTTAAGTTTTAGGTTATAAAGAATTGAAATTGTTTTGGAAAGAGCATTGAAGAAGGTACGCGGTATTTGGTGTACTTTTTTCCCCCACAAACCGCGTCAATCTTTAATTTATTTATTGTTATATCTTTTGAATAATTTGGTGATACTGAAATTTCATGTTGTTGGATCGTCTATTAGACACCTGTTGAAATTTTCTGAACTCATCGTTTATCAATTAGAACTTAGTATTTTGGGCTTCATTTAATTTAATAGTTTAAATATACTTCAAATAATAAGATATATTTTTATTTTATAATAAAATATCAAAAGTAATCAGTAAAAAATATATACAGAAAGACAATCATGAATTATAAAACATAATTTAATCATGTCTATCATAAAATAGGAATAAAGATATTAGTTATTAAATAAATAAAAAATTATAAGTTTTTGAATTTGAATATTTTTTAGTTCAAATTTTAATTAAAATTAACTTAAAAAAGAAATAATATCTGATTTGATAAAAAATATTTGCTACAACGTTCTTAATTAAAATTTGATTTTTAGTAATAAAATAATGACTTGTAATACTTGTTTTGTAAAATTAAAAAGAAAAATTGTTGCACCTAAGTTCCTATCTCATGCATTACTTGTACTATTATTTTATTCCTTTTCGTTCTCTTGTTTTGATACCTTTATTTTATATTTAAATTCTATATTTTAGTTCAATAATTAAATATTATTTTTTTGTTTTCCTTATTGGTTGAACCTTTAGACATTTTAATTATGTATTGTTTAAGTTTCAAGTCAAATTCTTCTAACTTTTTATAATAGAGAGATAACACATGTTTACACAAATTATATTTGTTTAGTATCAAGTGTATTTTTTTCTTAAAAAATAAAACACCTCATTTTTACATGTTATATTAAAATTATAGAGAAATCATTGTTATATTATATAATTTTTTATTATGAGAAATTAAATTTTATTCAGACGGTGATTAATTATAATTAATTTTTTTATAAGTATCTTAAAATCATACTTAAAAATAGATAAAATTTAATTAGAAAATAATTATTTGAAATAAAAATAATTAATTAATTTAAAAATGAGTTAAATAAAGAAAAAAATAAAGATTGTGATCAATTTATAATTAGTGATAATTTAAAATCTTCATTTTTACTTAATTAATTTATTATTAAATTTATTTATTTAATCTTTTTAAATTATTATTTTTTAATCAATATTTTTAACACACTCGATAAAAAAATCTAATTATAACAACCAGAAGAGGAATAATAAAAATGGATACAAAACATCGATTAACCTTCGATTTAATAATAAAGGAACAGAAAAATAGTTTATGATCGCCAAAATTCAAATTTCACTAATATTAAAATTATGTTAATAACACACATATAAAATGAGCTTGGTTGTATACTTATTTGGCACACCAGTTAAATATATGAAAGAAGACAATATAATATATGATTACCAAGCATTTTATGATGTGCTTCTGGAAGAGGAAAATTATGTAAAATGTTGCTTCATCCCCCTTTGTCAAAATGCCAACCACTACACTCTCTCACTTTAATTAGCACTCAAAAACACACACACACTTATATTTATGTAAATATAGAGGGGAAATTGTGACTCTACTAAATTTTACTATTTCTTTTCTTATTCCATTTTAGTATTTAAAAAGTTATTATTAAATTAAATCAATCTCTTTGATTTGAAAAATTTTCAAATTAAATTAAATCATTATTATAATCAAATCATCTATTTGAAATCAAGAAAAAAAATATTCAAATCACAAATCAAATCAAATTTTCGATTTACTCTATTTTTTAAACTAAATAAATTATAAAACTATTAATTTTAATTTAATTTAATTCGATTTGATCAATTTATTCGGTTTAACTTCTTCTTCTACTATCCAACAATCAAAGAGAGTTGACAAAGATGCTTAAAAAAAAGGCTTAGAGGTTAATTAACATTTTCCCTCTCCAATCAAAAATGTTTTTATGGTCTACATATAAAATGATGCTTAAAAACCTTATGTTTTGTTCTTTGGACATAGAAAGGTTTATTAACATTTGCTTATAATAATGTATTAAATTGATTGTTTGCTTAAATGCTATAATATTAATATATATAACAAATTATTCATTTGAAACATACTATCATCAAATTAAAATTTTGGGTGTTTTTGGAAATTTTCACATATGTAAAAGTGATTTTACATTCAAATTTTATTATACTTTCTTATCTCGTCACACTTGTAATTATGTTACAAAAAAATATAGCATATATTAAGAGGGATGTTAAAAAAATTATAATGAGAAAGTTTTGCTTTTGATTAAGAATATAAAAAATAAATCTAACATGAAATATAAATATTGATAATGATATATTCCTTATTTTTTTTCATGGAATAAAGTAAAAGTAAAATTTTAAATTAGAATATGTCTAAATTTATCTCATGTAGTTGTAATTAGGTAAAAATCATAAAAGATATATGCTTTGGAACTTACCTATAACTTTAGAAATCAATATCAATTCTTACTTCCAATTAAAGGCGAACCTAAAAAGAAAAAGACAAGGGAACAAAATTTTAAAAATGCCTTTTTCAATTGTCTCGTGCAATAGGGCCAATTAGAGATACAAAGATTATTAATATATATAGTCATTTATTAAAGTGAAAAATGCATTTAACTTTCCAAAAATTAATAATGCATATATATATATATAAATGATTAGTCTTTTATTTAGTTATATTAAAATTATTTCTAAAATTAAAAATTTTAATTTTATGAGAACTAAATTTTTTTAATAAAATTTAATTGTAGAGTTTGAGCAAATTCTATTAATTATGATTAATAAAAACTATTATTTATAATGCATATATATATTAATTTAATAAAATAAAAATACACAAACAAAAATTAGTTGACTTGAGTAAAAAAAAATTCATGATTAATTTACCCATTTGGCGTGGAGAATGGGGCACACACGTTTTGTCAGCATCGAATGATTAGCTTTAGTTGCCCACGTTAATTCCATAAATTTAAAGAAACTCTTTCTTTTGGGATTCCCTCCCTCTGTCTCTATCTCTCTCTCTATATATATATCCCCAAGAGAATGGACTCTCCTACCACCGTGTATTGTATGACATGTTTGGGACAAATCCTATAAGAAAAAAAAGCACCCACGTCTCCAAATTTTACAATTTTTGAATATTGATTTTCTATAATTTAATTTTTATTATTAAACCCTTCAATTTTTATTTTTTTCCATATTAATTTTTTTTTTAATTAGACTTGACGCGGAAGTAAAATGCACGGATGAATGTTAAAAATGCATGAATAAAAGATCAAAATGCTGACTAGACTCTTATGACTGACTAGGATAGTAAAAAAATAATAAAATGGCTACAAAAGCCATGAAGATTTGCTAAATGGCACCGTTTATCAATGATAATAATTAAAAAAAAGAAAAGATATAGTAAAGAAACAAAACTCAGCATTTTATTCTTAGTGTGTGCGATGGTTATTTGATTTTTTCTCGAGTAAAGTTTATTTAATTTTAAAATAATAAATTTTAACTTATAAATAGAAATTATTGAGTTGGTGACCCATTGAACCGGTAAGCTTATTTTATTTTGAATCATTTTTTCTTCTTCTTTCTTTCTTTCTTTATTTTTTTTATTTTATTTATTGACAGTCAATTTTTTCACAAAATTCTATCTCTCCACCTTCAAGCAGCTCTCTCCTCACAAATAACTCATTTTTTCAAGCCTAAGTTTTTATTTTAAATTGATCAAAATCGTTTTTTTTTTAATAATTTGGGAAAACACAAAAACCACTTAATTAATATATATTTATTTTAAAATTAATTTGAATGTTTATTGAAATTTTTTTGTAAGTTTAATTGAATAGTAATAAATTTATATTACATCTACTGTTTTATAAATTTGTAATAAAATATTACAGAAGTATAATAGCATGAAATTTTCTTTTATGAAATAATTTCATATACACTTATTTTTTAACAAGTTAATTTCGTATAAATTTAATTTTTAAAATAGTTATTTAATATATAACCTGTATTTTCGCTAAAGAATTTTTTAACTCATATATATATATATATATATATATATATAT
>CANXYC011759220.1:0-19318 GCA_948193065.1 Aleurites moluccanus
CTTTGTTTTTCTTCTTGAATTTCATTGTTCTCTTTTCCTTCCTCTTATTGTTCTTGAGATTTGGATAATCAGTTTTAATGTGCTCTGGTTTTCTACATTCATAACAAATTATTTCTCCTTTGTTGTCTTCTCCTTTCTTGATTCTTTTTTTGAAACTTCTCCTATTAAATCTATTCTTGGAAAGGAATTTTTCAAATTTTCTTGTCAAAATTTTCAATGTTTTCATCTTCATTACTAGAAGTATCCTCACTCTTCTCTAGTGTCATTTTTAAGGCAATTCCTTTCTTTTTCTTTGTGGGCTTATCTTCTTCTTCTCTTAAGACTTCTCTATTTTGAAGTTTTATTTCAAAGGTCATAAGATTGCTACCAAGTCTTCAAGAGTCAAAGAATTCACATTCTTTGATTCTTCAATTGCTTCTACCTTAGAATCGAATCTTGCCAGTAGAGACCTCAAAAGCTTGGTAATCAATTCCTTTTAAGTGAAATCTTTATCTAGTCCCTTCAAGTCATTCACAATAGTTGTGAATCTCTTGTATTTTTCAACAATCTTCTCATCATTCTTCATTTTGAAATTTTCGAATTTGGTGAGAAGCATGTTAACTTTTGTATCCTTGACTTGATTAGTCCATTCGTGAGTGACTTTAAGCACATTCCAAATTTCTCTTGCTATTTTACAAGCTGATACTCTATTAAATTCTGTAGCATCAAGTGCACAGAATAATAAATCCATGGCCTTATCATTGTAAGTCATTTTCCTCTTGTCTTCACTTGTGTGTTTTGTTAGACTCTGTGGAGTGATTGAATTATCTCTCATTGGGATGAAAGGTCAATTTTCAATAGCTTCCCAAAGTTCATGTCATTTGGATCGAATGTGGATTCTCATCCTCACCTTCCATAAATTGTAGTTTACTCCTTTGAACAAAGGTGGTTTGGTGCTGCATTAACCTTCCTCAAATGTTGTGTTAGCTGCCATAAAAATAAGATCGTAAGCTCTAAAAATCGTTTGATTTTATATAAACTATAACACATACTCTAATACCAATTGTGAACAATGATACGACAATACTCCTAGAAGGGGGTGAATAGAAGTTTAAAAATTCTTTAAGAAAATACATAATTTATAGGCAGTAGGTAAATTAATTTTAAATAGCAAGTAATAATAAAGGAGAAAGGTTAAGAAATCTCAGTCAATTTATAGTGGTTCAGAGCCAAATTCTTTTTTCTATGTCCACTTCTCTCAATATCAGCTCGATATTGAGATTCTACTAGCACCGGGTGCGCCACCCAAGTCCAATACAATAGATTTCAGAGATTTCACCCTACATATACTGAGTTACCACTCATATTTTTTTTACTCTCAATAACAAAGATAGAGATTTATAAGTATCTATATACAAGGCTAATTGTATTTGATTGTATATCATTTGAATAGCTAAGATTAGTAAAAACTAGAAAGAACTCAAAAAATAAAGAAGTAAAACTCAAAAAGTTCAAAAACTTTGAAAAGCAGAGTAAGAGCACTAATAGATTGATTTCTCTTAAAATATGCTTCTATTGTAATTTTAACTTCAAATCTTCATGTATTTATAGTTTTCAATGAATGATAATTAAATGTAACCGTTCTGGTTGCATTAAATACAAGATTTGCCTCCAAATCTTTTTTCAACGACTATATTTAAAAACAGATCAGACGTGAAGTTGACAGATAACCACCGATTCATGGGTGTGAGAAGTATTCACTGTCATGAAAAAGATTCTTCACAAACTTAACAAAATTTCACGGCTTGAAATCTTCTGCATTATTTTCAAATTTTCAAATCATTTAAGGGCATGAAAAATAATTACTGGCGTGAAAGTCGTTCACAGGCATGAATAATTTTTCATGGGCTTAAAGATCCTTTCTATATAAATTTCACATTTTGACTTGATTATATTCACAGACGTTAAATCTATTTACATGCATGAATCTTTATTTTTAAACAAACATTTAAATACAAGTTAAAAAATTATTTATAACTCAAATATATTATGCAATTAACACTTTGTTTTGATTTAAATTACATTATTAAAATTATTATAGAATCAACACACGGAATCGTAATTGATATATAATTTTAAACTGTAAAAATATTTAAAATCACTAAAGAATTGATTATAAATACTTGTTAGTTTTGATGAAATTGTAAATTAAATACTATTATAATAAAATAAATAAATAATATAATTATAAAAATATTTAAAAAATTATTTATAAAAGTACTATAAATTTAATATTTTTTATTTAAATAATTTTTTTAAAAAATTATCAAATAATTTAAAATTATTAAATACTAAAAATTTTATTTTACATGTTAAAGTAAGTTATTAAACATCAATAATAATTTAAAATAATTAAATATTAAATTTTAAACATCAAAGTATTTAAAAATTTAATTATTTATTTAATTTATTGTAAATTTTAAATTTTAAATTAATTTATTATTAAGTAATTTTTAAATTACCTAAAATTTTTAAAATAAATATTAATGACTAATTAAAAAAATTTAATTTTTAAATCGAATTATCAAACATCACCTATTACTTTAATCACATATGTATAAGATTTTATTTTATATATATTTATTTATTTCAAATTTATTTTGAAAATTCATATGAAATCTTATAATTTCCATAAGCTATAAATTTCAATTCTCAATTTAACAACTATTATTTATATGATTAAATAATTCCATATAGAATTACAATATAAGTTTAATCAAATATTTTTCATATTAAATTATTTTTTTAATAATATAATTATTTTTTAATACATTTGAATAATTATTTGTAATATAATTATTATTTATATGAAATTATTTAGAATGAAAATAAAAATTTATGCAACCGATCCAATTATAACTATGAATGTATATAATATATAAATACACAAACCAATAAAATCAAAAGCAATTTGTTTCGTTTCCAGTTCAATCATATCAACAAAGAAATGTCAAAACTCGATTCATCCTCCTCCTCCGTAACAGCTCGTGGCCGGTTGGCCGTGCTCACTGCTCATCTCGCGGCCTCGGCAACGTCGCTTGACTCCGTCTCAATTTCCTCTGCCGTTTTGGAGGCCCAAGGCGTCTCAGCTCAGGTCTCTCCTCCCGGAAACCTCCAGCGTACGTTAACCGTCATTGACGATAGAACCGGTAAAAAGTACCAAATTCAGGTGTCTGAACATGGCACCGTCAAAGCCTCTGATTTCAAAAAGGTATTGTTATTACTGTTTATTTGCTTCTTCGTTTTTCTGGTTTGAGTGTGATCTTGAAGGTTAATTTATTTTATTTTATATTCTGGCAAATTAAACTTCATTTTTGCTGATTTTTGTTTTTATACTGTTAATTTGATGTGAAATTGGTCTGATACTAGTGAAATTACAGATATCAACAGGAAAGAATGATAAAGGGCTGAAGCTTTATGACCCAGGCTATTTGAATACTGCTCCTGTTCAGTCATCAATTTCTTATATCGATGGTGATGAGGGTATCCTCAGATATAGAGGCTTCCCAATCGAGGAGTTGGCAGAGAGTAGCACCTTTCTGGAAGTGTCTTACCTCATAAGTGAGTACCCTTTTTCTAATTTATCCGTAATAGTAAACTTTTCAGCTTGTGATTATCTTTGTAAATCAAAGAATTTATCAGACATTGACTATGAATATTGAAAGATTACATCAAGGATGTAATGCAATTTGCACAAGGTTTATTGAATGTTTTTGATCTTCTCATAAGTCGATGATGTACGTTGACTTAGCGCTTGAGTGAGAAAGAGTGGATAAGGAAAATGGTAACTGTTAGAAGGGTGTTTGTGCATCTGGATGTTATCAATGAAAAAGAAATAAAGATAAAAGATGAAAATAGTAAAGGAATATTATTTTCTTATTAACTCAGCTCTTACTGATTAGGATTATCATTGTGACAATAAACAAAAAATTGTTTATTTATCAAAATGGCATGCCTCAAATGTGACATAATATACTTGCTGCAAAGATATGAATTAAAAAGGAAAAAAAAAAAAAAAGAAATCGAGTAATTAGTCTGCTGGAGAGCAGGGCGAACCCAGAAATTTTTGTTAGTGGGGGCAAAATTTCTCGTATGCACATGCGCGTGCGAGCACACACATATGTGAATCTTGTAATCAATACAAAATAAATTAATTAATAAGTTAAATTAGTCAAATATAATAACTTCTAAAACCATAAACATTAGATCCAAAATTTTAATTCAATTAATAAGTTATAAGCTATTATAAGGTATAAGCATAAATAGGACATGTCTATAAATTTACAACGAGAAATTAATAAATGATATAATTATTTTATAAAACTTAATATAGAATATTTATATTTTATTGGAATTTTTTTTGATAGAGATATAATTTAGACATTTAAAATTAAAGTATTGGCATTTTTGAATTATAGATTAATTTAAATTATTTAGAATGAATATACACTTAATATATGTCATCTGCATAACATTATCTATAAATTTAGCAATTTTAAACTCAATGTAAAATTTAAAATATTTTAAATTCTTAGTGGGGGCAATTTAAATCATTTATTGGGGAGAAAATTAAATACATGTACATTTAAAAGGGATTCTTGGGTGCCCCCATTGTAGAATCGACCATGCTGGACAGTGTATAAGAACAAATTAATTTTTATAAAATTTTCTTGTTTATTTACTTATTTTTCCATTTGTTTCATTGCTGTTTAACTAGCTATAGAACTTCGTTCCATTGGTTGGGCTGAAAGATGAGGTGGCTTCTCCCTCAGTCTCCATGCCCCCTTTAAAGCAAAGAGAAAATGAAAAATGGTGAATTTTTTAAAAACTAAATATTAACATGTTGCTATTTTTTTCATTAATGTCTACATTTTTTGTCCATTTGATTCTTCCACAGTTGCATCAATCTTGTTTATCTGGTTAAATATCTTATATTAAATACATTTCCCTTTTCAGTGTACGGGAATTTGCCATCTCAAAGTCAGTTAGCAGACTGGGAGTTTGCTATTTCTCAGCATTCAGCTGTACCACAGGGCATTTTGGTATGCCTCTCTCTCTCTCTTTCCCTTTCGCAGTGATATTAACCATAACATCATTTATGGGTGTGCAATATTGAACTCTTTTATGTTATTAATCTGCATCCATTTATTTGTGTACTTACTATTATTTTAAACTTCTTTGTAAATGCCGTAAAACCCAATCACAGTATTTGTTCTTCTGGCATATAGAAGGTGACTGATTCTTCCTCTAGGAGCTTATGCTGTAGAACGTGGAGTTTTGTTTCCAGTTCACTTATGCTGGGGAAGACATTATATTATTGGCAAATGTAGGTTCTAATATATACTTTTAACCGTTGGAGCCTCAACTATTAAAAGGGTAGGCTGGGATGGAGCATGACTGATGAGCAGATCTTATCTGCATACATTCGCTCTCTCTTTGTCCCTTATTTTTAAAGAATGGAGCTGGTTAATCATTTTGCAGTCAGATGACACTGTGACCACCTTAAATTTCAAGATTTGAATCAACAAGGGGGATATGAATAAGATAATTTTCTTTTATCACTAGGAAAAACTTTGGACGGCTATGTGACCACTTGGCCTAGGTTATTCATATTTAATTTTTTTTCCCTCTTTGAAGCAAAATGTTATGGTAAATTTCCAATATAGATATTAAGAAGCTCCATTTTATAACAGGGTGAACCCTAGTTTCAATGTATGAACTTGAAATGTGTGACTATTCCTTATAGCCAATGTTTTTAGAACCGGACTGGTTAAAGAACCGGTGAAGGCAGAGGGTCAGAGATTTGACCGGGGTATATATATATAATTTGACATTTATTATATATATGATGAAAATAAATATAATTTGACATTTTTTATTTTTGATCAAAAATAAAAAATTGAAAAATTAAAAAAATTAAAAAAATAAAAAAAATAAAAAATTTGACCTGCTTGAACCGGAAAAACCGGTTCGGTTCCTGGTTTTTCCGGTTCGACTGGCCGGTCCGGTCCGATTTTGACAACCATGCTTATAGCATCAAGAAGCTGAATTATGTTGTATGATAAAGCAATCATATGAAAATTTCCCATTTATAAGTTAATTGAACTTCTATTTCTCAGAGTTTTCAAATTGTTTTGCAGGATATTATACAGGCTATGCCCCATGATGCACACCCAATGGGCGTGCTTGTCAGTGCAATGAGTGCTCTTTCCATCTTTCATCCTGATGCTAATCCGGCTCTTAGAGTAAGTGAATAGTTTATCTTTAAGAATGGGTGAATTACATGCGGGCATAATGCATATAGCGAACTTTGTTTTTGTTTTTATTGTACTCAATTTTATTGAAATTACAATGCGTGAAGGTTTTGGTAATATTTGACTTTAGAGTTCTGGGATGGCACCTCAATTGAATCACAGTTTTGAGATTGACATACTTTTACCTATATGGCATGGAATTTAGTTTAATTATTGGTCTTCTCATTTTTTTATTGAATGACTATGTCAATGTGCGTTTATATCAATGTGCATTTTGTTTTTTCCTTTTATGAGATTTTTGGATGTTTGTGATGATATATTTTTTGTTGTAGGGACAAGATCTTTATAAGTCCAAACAAGTGAGAGACAAACAAATTGCACGCATTCTTGGGAAGGTTTACTGTTTACTTGTTAAATTTTCCTTGCTCTTATCCCCAACCGTTCTTCTTGACTCAAGAATAATGGTTTAATTAATCACAGGATATGCTGTGACACTTTGGTTTTCCATATACATGTTTTTCTATTTAAATTGTACTGCAATAGTCTTCATTTTGTGTTCTTCATTCCTGATAATCTGTAAACTGATCCTCGTGATTTTGTAGGCGCCAACCATTGCAGCAGCAGCTTATTTGAGATTGGCGGGCAGGCCACCAGTTCTCCCTTCCAGCAACCTTTCTTATGCTGAGAACTTCTTGTATATGCTAGATTCATTGTACGTGGTGGGGCATCTTTTTTTCTAATTAATATTTGGACAATCATATGTATTCTTGTAAAATACTATCTTTTTCTCAATGATATAGTGAATAATCTGACATATTTTATCCAAACAACAACCTGTTTCTAATATCGTTGTTTTACTTTACCTATTTTATTTATTAATATTCCATTTTTGTTCCTAAGAGGCCATTCTTATATACATGTTTGACATGCTGTCCTCTTTTAAGAAGAAAATGTAGGTTCAAATAATAAAGTTACGCCAATGACATGCCATACCGGCATATCCTTGTACTAAAATTAAAAATATTGCTGGAAAGAATTGTTTTTCCTAATTAAAACTTCTCTTCTAATTGCAGAGGTAATCGATCTTACATACCTAATCCTCGACTTGCTAGAGTGCTAGACATACTTTTCATTTTGCATGCAGAACATGAAATGAATTGCTCCACTGCTGCTGCCAGGCATCTTGCATCCAGGTAACATCTAATGCTCAAATTGAAATAAAGCAGCTGCTAATCTTTTCCAATGTGTGAATTCTATATTTGCAGTGGTGTCGACGTATACACTGCCCTTGCTGGGGCTGTGGGTGCACTTTATGGTCCTCTTCATGGTGGTGCAAATGAGGTAAGCATAATTGGACGCTTTCATTGTTGATTTCCATGATGAAAAGTAGTTTCCATCTCTTTCTCTCGCCGCCACAATTTCTTTTAGATCCGTTTCTCAAATCATATTTTGTTCTATCGGTAGTTAGCCTCTTTCTATTATTTGGTTTGGGCCACCAGTATTAACCTTGTTTTTTGTTACTGCATTGTTTTAGGCTGTGCTTAAAATGCTGAGTGAGATTGGAAATGTTGACAACATTCCAGATTTCATTGAGGGTGTAAAGAACAGGTGAGTGTTACTTTTTTGATTTATATAACATGTTGACATGATGAATTCCTTTGCGGGCAAACTGGTTTTCTTTTTTTGAATTTTGTTTTTTTTTTCACCTTTCCATTTTATTCAGGAAGCGAAAGATGTCGGGTTTTGGGCATCGGGTATACAAGAACTACGATCCCAGAGCAAAAGTCATTAAGAAACTAGCAGAGGAAGTGTTTTCCATTGTTGGTCGAGATCCTCTTATTGAGGTGATTCCTACTCCTCATCATGTCCTTAGTATTCATCATGTCTTTGTTGATACTATGCTTTAGTATTCATCTTGTCTTTTATTGATATTATGCTGGTTGACAGCTTCAAAATGGCTCTCTTACTAAAGTTGATAAGTTGTTTATCAGTCCTGTTGCATTAGCAACCTGGAAGTTTGGTTGAGAAGCCAAATATTGTATGGAATCTGGAATTAAAATATTCAGGCGAGACTTATAAGCTGGTATATCATTTAATGCAATAACTCTGTTGTAGGTCTTTAGAAATATATTTTATAATTTAACTGCGGTGCATAGATAGTGACATGGGCAAAATAAGATATGTCATATACTCGGGATAGGACAATTTTCTTTTTTTAAATGGCCTTCATAGTGGGGACACAAAGATGAAATAATATGAAGATGTATTAGCTTACTAATTAGAAATATAACCATACTCATTTTGTTTATAACTATGAATAATACTCTCTCCTTTCACAAATAATAGTCCACATTTCATTTTTGGGACGTCCAAAAAAAAGTCCACTTCTGTTTTCAAGTTAAATTTATTATTGCATTATCAAATATGCCCTTTAAAATATTTATATCAAACCAATTATTTTGGAATTGTTAATGCTATTAGTTGTCATAATAACTGTAAAATAGTAAAAGATATACTATAGTTATTTTAGGCGCCCAAGGTAGTCAAAAGCGCGAGGCACACTCAAAGTGATAGGTTCCCTTATCACTTGAGGCGCAAGGTGCAACAAGGGCGCTTGCCTAAGCGAAGCGAGGCGCTGTTTTCTAAAAAAAAAAAAATAATATTTAATAGATTGTTAAAATAGTAACGTAAAAGCTATATGAGCATATTCTATATTTTTAGGACAATGAAGAAATATTTAACAAATAAACTAGCACAACTAAGTTCAAAAGAAAAAAAAAAATAAAGCAAACAATTGATAAGTTTGAACAAAAAAGCCTTAAAACTTAGGAAAAAAGAAAAAAATAATTATTGTGCTGAGAAAATAATACAGAAAAAAGAATATTTAACTCAATTGAGCCTTAATCCCACGACTATATGGATTCTCTGTTTCCACTCTAAACGATTTTGGGCAATATCTTCTGAAACTTGTAATATCTCTAAATCATATTGTATTCATCTCCTCCAAGTTAGTTTATCATTTCTTCCTCTCTTCTATCAAAATATGTTCAATCTTCCTAACCGGAGTCTCCCTAAATCTCCATTTAACGTATTCAAACCATTTTAATCTCCATTCTCTCATCTTATTCTCAGTCTATGTACTCTCACTTTTTCTCTAATGTTTGCATTACATGTTTTATCCATTCTAGTATGTCCCTTGGTGTATAATGTTTGTAAATGATATTGTATTGATGAATGAGGTACAAGAGGGAGTTAATGGAAAATTAGAGTTGTGGAGGAGTACTTTGGAGTCTAAGAATTTCAGGTTAAGCAGAATTAAAACGAAATAGTAGAAAGAAAATCTTGTCTAAGCACAAATTGTACGTGCCTTGTTAAACGTGCCTCACTTGTATGTTCTAGAAGCTCTAACCCTAATCTTCGCTGTGCCTTAGTGCCTAAGCAGGCGCTTTGTGCTCCTTTGACTACATTGGGCACAAAATACATCGGGTGATGGCCTTAGTGCCTTTGCAAGAGAGAGGCGGGCGACCTCACTCAAGCACTCACCTTTTGTCTTAGGCGCCCGTCTTGTTCAAAGGTGCAAGGTCCAAAAAAGGCACGCCCTCTGCATTTCCACCTCTGTTGAGGACACCCACCCCAAATAGCCACCACCACCACCATACTTAAAATTTGTTGATGAATCAGAATCTGGCGACCACTCGTTGGAGAAGTCATTGGAGAGCCACCTTCATCATTAGAAAGTTGCTGGAATCTGGCCGGACCACCTCCATTTGAGTTGCACGGTGCCGGTTTTTCCCTTTCTGGCATCTAGGCGACTTGGATCTATCCTTTGGTCTTGTTTTTGGCTTCTTTGTTTTAGTCTCCTCACTTTTTTTTCTCGTCTGTTTCCATCTTTTCCCCCCTCCTTCAGTGTTCATAGTTTTTCTTAAGTAATAATAACAGAATATTAGAAAAGACAACTCATTTTGTAAGGCCTTGGCTTATGGATTTCTACTGCCTTTATTTATTTTTTATTTTTTTATCTTTTCCTTTTCTCCCCTCATAACTTTTTGTTTTTTCAAGTTTGCATTTTGAATTTGTATATTGTGTGTTTCTTTTCTTGTTTAGATTCATAACAATGATGGTTTGAGAGTTCTTAACAATGATGGTTTGAGAGTTAACTTTTGTCACTTTCTTTTAGAAGAGTTGATTTCTTGAATATGTGTTATTTAAGTATTAATTTAGTTAAATGGAATTGATTTCTTTAATTTGTTATTAGTAGCAAGTGTTAATTTGGTTAAAGTTAATATTTTAAATTTTTTATGATTATTAAGTGTTAAATCTCGTTAAATAGATTTAATTACTTGACTTTGTTGTATATATTAATAATTTATTTTTAATTTTCTTTCTTTTTCTTTTTTTTTTTGAGCCTCACTCACCCCTTTCGTGCACCATGCGCCTAGGCTCCAAGACCCTTTTATGCCTTGGTGCACCTTGTGCCTTTAAGAACTATGAGATATTCAAATCCTTAATCTTTGTGCCAAAACAAAAGTGTGGACTATAATTTGTGGACAAAGGGAGTATTAATTTTGATTGACTTTTGTAACAGTGAAAACTACACCACTTTATTCTAGAAGACATTACTTGGTCTTAATCAGATCTCTTGTAAATTATTTTATGCACTAAACTATAACCTAATGCAATGTTGTAATAACTCCATACAATATTCTTCTAAACTAAAATTAGTGGACCCAATTCAAGTAAAAATTTAGTTTAAAAAAAATCAAGTGAAAATATTAAAGAAATTACGCACTACAATTATGTGAAATTAGTATTTATTAATTATCATAATTAAGCATACTTATTGAAAATTTTCAAATTCATCTTAGTTATGTGATTAATAATTAAGTAATAAAAATTTAAGCCAAAAGAGAAAAAAGAAAGTTGTTGGAAATCCTAGTTGTACTTGTGGAAAATGAGGTGTTGGACATGTAATTTAAAAGTGATTGACATGCCTGTCCAGTTAAAAAAAAATAAAAAAATCCTGTATTTTTGAGACATGATTTGGCTGTCTGATTTGAGTTGCAGGTATATCCAGGGTTTTAAATAACGGAGTTGGAATCAGAAACCATGCAATGGAATCAGATTGAATTTAGACTGTATCGAATAGAATTGGTCTGCCGTTATCGTGCACAGTTTTTCAAGTTTTGCAAAATTACTCAAATAAACATTAAGTGAATGATTCAACTAAATATCATCATAATCTTGTATATCTAATAATATATAATAAAAAATTATATAGTCTAAATCATTTATCGCAAAATCTGTTTAAAAAAATGTTATTTACAATCACCTGTATCATAATGCAGAATATCGTATCGGTAGGCTAAGAATCTGATTGTATCAGCTGATATTTAAGACAAAGTAGTGCCAAAAATATGTTTTGTTTGACATCATAGAGGTTCTTGAGAGAAATGTCTGTGCTTCATAGGAATCTAATGTTCTCAAGTTCTAAGGCTGTGTTGGTTGCTTAAAATATTAATGTGGGAGAAACAAATCATGAGTATTGATTCCAAATTACGTTCACCTTGTAAGCTATTTCATGATGTTGTTTTTATGCATGTCTCCATCTTGTGTCATTTGTGTGAAAAATGGTGTTAATTTGTGGGATTGGAAAAGTTTAACAGAATTTCATATCTATATTTCAACCTGCATAAATTTGATAATTAAAAATGAAGTGTTTTTTCTAGTTACAATCAGGTTAGGATTTTTGGCATTTTGCTTCCCATACAATCTGGTTAGGCTTTTTGGCATTTTGCTTGCCATTGATTTTATGGAACAAGTATTACACTGGAGATTGTGAATGCAATTTCTGAGCTTCTAGGCATTAACTATGTGTTGTTTGCAGGTAGCTGTTGCTTTGGAAAAGGCTGCACTATCTGATGAGTATTTTGTTAAAAGGAAGCTATATCCAAATGTTGATTTCTACTCTGGGTTAATATATAGGTACAATATCAGATAAAATCAATCTTTTCAGTTGTTGTAATTGTAAGTTCCTGACAGATCATGTTAATTTTTCCTAAAGTGCAAAACTGGTGACATCAATGAATTCTTGTTAACAGAGCATTGGGATTTCCAACAGAGTTCTTCCCTGTGTTATTTGCAATTCCTCGAATGGCTGGTTACTTGGCACACTGGCGGGAATCCCTGGATGATCCTGATACAAAGATAATGAGACCACAACAGGTTACATCCTAACTCTTAAATTTTTTTTTGGGCTTCTTATCATATTTTGTGTAGTTATTGTTCTTCATCAAAGTGATTTACAGTTCAATTTTGTCATAAACGCAAACCTTTTTCCAAAACCTGACATAGTTGCCGTGTCACTGCAGACCAAGTTGGTTTTGTCAATGCGAGAACACATGTAATTCACCATATTGACAAGTTAACCAATATAGGAATTGCATTGTTTTAGTTTTGACACTGTTCATGTGCTTTGGTGAAAATTTTGAATCTAATTTGGGTTTCAATTCCATGGATTATTTTAGGGAGGTTGGAATTCCATAATTCTGGTTTTCCTGGATAAGTCTGAACTGTGAAGAAAATGGCGGAGGAAAAATAAAAGAATATTGGGAAACTAAAATGACAATAGCAGTTATTAAATGCTAGTGTGCAGTTGATTTTTCTGGAAGAACAGGCCCATTTAGTGCATCATCCAAATAAGTAACAAATATCTGAACAGTACTGTAATTAATTTGACCTTGGTTTTGTGCTATTTTCAAAATCGTGGATCCAGGTTAGGCCTCTGGTCCATCCTCTGGTTTAGAGAGGTTGCATTAGTCAGATCTAAGATTGCCTTATTTCTGTTTATGTATTGCGTAATCCAAAAATAGAAAAATCCTGGAGTTAATAAAAGGAGATTGATAAGCTAAAATGAGGTTAACATTAATAAATGCATATCTATTTTTCCTGGAATGTGTACCTAAGATTGATGCATGCAATTGACCTGGATGCTAGATTCCGGAGCACTTTGGCAAACAGTCCCATCTTTTAAATATTGCCTCTTCTAAATAAAATCACAAAAGGTGGTATTCCCGTATAGGTTTTGTAAATTCTAATTTAGAGATTTTCACACAGCTTCTCTTTTTACAATTCAATGGGCTTATAAGAAGTTGACTTTGTGACACTGTAGACTTTGTATGGAAAGTATTTCAAATAGAACCTTCTGGCCACATAATGCTTATGGATTAATTAATTTGAGCCACAACCTGCATGGATGTATGTTGTGCACTTATCCATGCACACTTTTGAAGAATTTTTTGCTTCACCCACAACCAACAGCCCATCTCCCTCCTCTCTTTGTCACTCTGTAATGAGATATCAATTGGTGCATTAGTATTGGGGCACAAACTTTTAATTTGACGCCGTTTAATGCGTCCTGAAGTTCTAAAAAGCGTTCTAGAGTTCACAGAGCTAGGGGAGAAATGCTTTTCTATTTCAAAGTGAAGCACATTCATCTATGTATAATTTCTCAAAGTGCTAACTCTGTGTTTGTCTTTTAAATTATACACGAGTTGATTTTTGCTGTTTTGGCATGTTTGGTTCCTAGACTGAAGCCATTTGAAGAACAATAGTTATTATGATTGGATAAATCTTGCTAGGAAAATGAAAATACCTTTCCTGAAGTTCAGCTCAATAACATGCAATGTTGTATTATTTTATTAAAGCTTCTTATTTACTGACAAAGTTTTAATTGCTAATGTTCGAATATTATAAAATTTATATAGTCAAAGTAGGGTATGCACCTAAAATTTTAATGCAAATGCATAACACTCCAATTTCTTTTTGAACAGGTTAAATATTCACTTTTGTACCCTCTCTCTCTCTCTATCCTCTCCCAGCAGCCTCTTTTCATGTCCCCCATTTCTCTCTCCTCTCTTTTAGAATTGAAGTAATCTTTTAATGACATTATGAAATATGGATATTAATTCATCCATGTCTGCACCTGCACGAGCGAGGTTACAGACGTAATGGCTTGAGCGTACCTTGCTCTTTTAACAATACTCATGTATCCTTGACTGTGGATTTATTTAGAGTTCAGTGGGGTTAAAATAATAACGAAATATGAAGTATTTACATTCTTGTACCCACTCAAGTTCAAGTTGTGATCCCACTGCATTTGAACCTCTTGAAACTTTTAGCTAAAGAAAGTCATTTTTGTGCCCATTTAAGTTATGGGCTACGTTTTGCATGTGCTGGGCTTCCAATTTTTTCAACTGATAAAAAAGCCCATAATAAAAAAAAATAGTAATAATAATAAGATTTTTCTCTTGGTTTTTGCCAAACTGCCCAAATGAGTAAGAATATATATATATATATATATATATATATATAGCTGAATTAGATTTTAATACAAAAAATAAATATATACACTTATATAATAACATTGTATTAATTGTTTAAATAAGATATAATTGTTGAATGTTTAATTATTTGTTTCAAGAACATATTTTGCGATTACTTCCAAAATTTGAGTGTAGTCTCATTAATTTCCCTTGTTTAGGAAGGCTAAATTCTTTTTGGCTTTGATTTTTTCCTGTAACTTCTACCTTGTGTGCTTTTAATGGAATGCTTCCCTCTGTTAAAAAAAACTATAGAAATTCATATAGAACAATCATAAAAATTGTAAGTTCGATGATAAATTTGTTTATTATATGACTCACACAAGATTATAATGTACTAAAAATTGCTAATACTATGTTTGATATGAACGCTGATATTATTTAGAATATGAGTTCTATTTTTACTCCGCTGGCTTAATTTTCCACTGATCTTTCATTGTTTGAGGTGATGGATTCTGCTTCTTGGTGGAGACAGTCTCACACACACACAGAATAAAAGGAAATTTAATATCCAGTTTGATACAATGAACTGGTGTGGGAAATTAGCGTCACTTTTTAGAAGGTTATAACAAATGGTAATGAAGTGACACTAGTGAGTAGTGACCAAGGACTTGTTTTAGCATATAGAAGGTGGCACAACTAAAAGTTGGATTATCATTAGTTAGGGTTGTCAATTCTTTCTCATTGTTATTACTCTTGAAAAATTCTTGATAGTGCTAAAGATGAAAGCCTGCCCTCATCACTAAAGCACAAGTTGCTTTATGTTTGGGTTATCGGTACAATAGAGAGAATTCTAGAGTGTAGAAGTTAGGTCCATTTAACTTTTGGTTTATGTATATTTATAGGGTGGGTCATATTTACTTATGGCCTCGCCTTATGGGCATAGAATAGTCCAATATACTGATGTTATCTTTAATTGTGAATGTTGCCTAGTCTTTGGTCTGAATTTCAAAGTACACTCTTGAAACTTCACCTTATTTAGATTGGAGCTTGTTGACTTCAATCAATCAGAGAAAAATTCTGTATGATTCAATCTCACGTGTTGGTTGCATATATTTTATATAATATATGTGTTTCAAGAGAAGTTACATTGTTCCGTCGCTTTCAAGATAATCACGTCATAGGTAGGTATGTACAGAGATGATGACAATATGAAGGGATCAAGGGGAAGAAGTAGACAAAGGATTTTATATATTCAAAGGTTGTGGTTAGGACTGGGTCATAGCAATAATTACAGGATATTCGACTCTGCAGATCCTGGAAGTTGGTAACATGAACTAATTCAAGAAATTTGGGTTGTCTATAGTTTCCTTTTGGATTGTACGATTACTATTATTGTTTGTACTTAGTAGATGTGCTTCTATACTTGCTTCAAAGACTAAAAGCTCATATGCACTGTTCTTAGAAAGTTTTCAAGACTCATCCAGTTGTTGCAGGCTTCTTGTCATCAACCAACTGGACTACGAGAGAAATTTTGCTGCGTTTTGTAATGCTTCTGGTATTCTGGTGTGTGGACTTGTACTAATCTATATGACTATTCAGGTCTATACTGGGGCATGGCTTGGACATTATATGCCACTCAAAGAACGGATGGAAACAAGTGAAGCTGATAGACTTGGTCAGGTGTCAGTTTCTAATGCCTCTAGGCGAAGACTTGCTGGATCTGGTATTTAGCCTTCCATTTGATTCATTTTATATTTTAATATGAAAAGGGAGAAAATAACTAAATGATATGAAAATTTGAAGGATGAATAAATGTATTTTCGCCTAAAAATGTAAGGGTCAAGGAGTTTTCACTAAATTTGTATTCAGAGATTATATTTCTTAGTTTTCATTCTTAATATTTGCAATTTCTAAGTTGAAATGCCATTTTCAATTGCTGGAGTAATAGTTCAAGTGTTTTTCTCTTCCTTTTATTTGATTTGGCCTCGACTGGGAGATTCATTTGGTTAAACATGAAAGCTATGTGTTGAACTGTTAATCATAATTAAGTTGAGATGGGGGGCGGCTATTCTCACTTCTCTAATTTATTCAATCAATTTATGATTTTAATAATTTTAAAAATAAAAATAATGATTTAGATTTAAATAAAAATTTATTTTTTTCATAAATTAAATTAAATTTTAGATAAATTTTATTTTACTTTTTTTTTTTTCGTCTTTTGAGTTAAGAATTTAAATTTTCTAAAATTTATAAAATTACAAAAGAAAAAAGGTTACCATAAAGAGAATGTATTTGGCTCAACAAATGATAAAATTATTTTAAAAAAACTAAGAAAATAGTATATTTTCATGTAACAATAATATTAATTATTTTATAATATGCTATGCTTTCTATTTAAAAATAAATTTCGTGTTCTTAAACTTTTAAATTTTTTTTTTCTGTTAAAATTTGTTATATTATCTTTTATAAAGATAATATAACAAATTCAACATAAAAAACTATTTAAAAAGTTTTTAAGAGCTTGAAATTTATTTTCAAATAGAAAGCATGGCATGATAATATTTCATAAAACTTTTGAATGATTTTTGTTTTTAAATTAATAAAGAAACAAGTAAAATAATTTTTGTTGTTTATATGAACATCTAGCATATTCTTTTAATTTTATAATATTATGAAAGAAATTCATAAATTTTTATTACAATCACTTGTATTGTAGAAATTAAATTTTTATTTGCTTAGTTTGAAAAAATAAATAATTGCAGCTGAAAATTTTAATTTAAAATAGATTAAAATTGATATTTTAAGAAAAAATATTTTTTATTAGAAATTATAGAATGAGATAGTAAGAGTGAAAAAAAATTTGAAGAGTGAGAATTAGGAATGAGTATGCTGAAGATTATAATATTACAGTTCGAATAAAATTGAAGATTTAAAAATTTGTATGCTGAACTAAAATTTTTAATATTTGATTATTGAAAAATCGATTCCAACAATATTGGTATTGAATTGTTTAGATAATTTAATATTGTAAGGTTCAAGGATTTTAGTATTCAGTTTTAATGAGTTTACAAATATATTTATCAATATATATATATATATATTATAAATTTATAATTATATAAATATATATAAATTAATTAATCGGTACATATATCAGATGTTCGGTTCGGTTTTTGTATGGATACAAATGTATTTTTATTTTCATCCCAATACATGTAATACGGTCCAATTCAATTTATTAATTTTCTTCTCTAATTGTCTTTCAGTTCAGAAATTCATGTAGATTCGAGATCTCAGTATATCATGCTAACCCCTAATGAAAGCTCACAAACATGGTTTTAAATAAAAAAAAAAATAATAATCTTATGACAGACTGACTAAATCATGGTTGGAAATTGACTTCCAATCACAAATGGAAAGTTGGAAACATTAACTAACATGGATATAGAAATTTGTTAGGATTATGACTCTATATCATAATAAGAAGAATTTTTATTTTTTTATTTTGTGGATGAGAAATATTTTCAATTGGATAGATGATATATTTTTTAATTAGATAGATGATTTTTTCTTTTATAGAGTATAATTTTTTTTAATATTACTTATATTTAAATGAGTATTTATTGAGTCAGAATTAATAATGATTAATAGATAATATTATAAATAATAATATTATAGGAAGAGTATTTGAATTTTACTAAATATATGATAAATTTTTGCAAAATAGATGATTGAAGATCACTTTAGCCAAATATTACGTTAGAATTGTAATAAACATAAAGTGTATAGATAAAATATTTTTATAATTATTGAAAATATTATAAGAGTATTTATAATTTTATTTGTTTAAAAATTATAATATGTAGATATAGTAAATTTTCTCTTCGAGAGACCATAGATTTAAATCTATTCAAATATCGAATCACATAAATTATTTATATTATTTTTTTTATCTGAATTTTTCCTAATAAAATTCAAAATCAGAACCCATATTTTTCAGTTGATCAAATCCTTCGGAAACCAATCATATGTATCAATATATGGAAATGGAAAGCAAAGCACTTTTTTCTATTGCAATAAATTAAAATCTTAAAATGGTAAGTAATAATCTATAATCTATAAAAAAAATTAATAATAAAAGATAAAACTTTTGAATTGTGCATTAAAAATATTATTTTTTAATATAAAAAATAATACCCTCATTCTTAAATTGATTCATTTAATATCATTTTTAATTAAAATTATTATTTTATTATCTTTAGTATCCAAATCAAAGATAAAATTTATTAAAAAAAATTAAAAAAATACTAATAATTTATATTTTAACAGTGATTGTAACAAATAATTTTACTATCAATAAATATATATTCATGAAATCATTATTTGTCTCATATTTATATTTATTTCATAATATTAATATTTTATATTCGTTTAGAGATCAATTTCTCGTAATAGGCATTATATATATTTTTTAAGATTTTTTTATTAATTTTAGTTGAATTTTCTCCTTTGTACATGTTAATAACTTAATTTATATTTATATATTTGCTTCATTGCTTGTATAAACTAATTCTTTCAATTTATTTTTTATTAGTTTTTAATTCAATTTTCTTTGCTTTTACATGTTAAGAGTTTATATATATATATATATATATATATATATATATATATATATATATATATATATATATATATATATATATA
>CANXYC011759383.1:0-10178 GCA_948193065.1 Aleurites moluccanus
GAAATTCCTCTTTGATTTTTCTTCAATTTTTCTTCAACTTTTATGGTTGATTTTGGTAGTTTGATGTTTGTATGGATTTAGTTATTGATTTGGATCAATTTCTCTTCACAAACCAAGCTTAGAAAATAAAAAAAAAAAAAAGAAAGGAAAAGCTCATGGCAAGAAATGGGAAAATGGAAAGAAAATTGGACAAAAAAAAATGTCTAAGTGTCCTTTATATAGTAAGATAAAATAGGCAAATTACACTTTAGTCCTTCAATTTTTCAAAATTTGGTTTTTGGTTCTTTTTCGCTCGGTAATTTATTCTGAAAGCTCTGTCGGGAATTAGAACTTAAAGTGAATGTTTAAACATCATATTTTAATTAATAATATTTAATAAAAATAGTTTCAGAGTCATTCTGAAACTCGGACTGACAAATTTCACTATTCAACGAAAATATTCTTTTGCTCGTTTTTTAGCGTTCTGTAATATTTTCTCAAATTTCTTTTTACTGTATTCACACATGAATATTACTTATCAATTATCCTCAATCCAAATTCAAAAATTCAACCATCGTCTGTTCCGCTATTTTTACGGCGATGATATCGGTACCGATGTTTTTCGAAAATTTTTTTCGTTTTCGCTCTAACTGGTTTTCTAAAATTATTATTGGTTATTTCGATGATTTTAATCTATATACTGAGAATTTTATTCACTAAAACCTATTATGCATTTCTAGGGTATTACAGTCACCACATTTTGCACCCAAATTGAATAAGGATAAGAGGTTGTTAGATGTCCCATTGTCTATAGCTACTCCTATGGGGGATTGTGTGGATATTGATCATTTCTATCCTGATTGCATTATTGAGATTGATAACCATATTTTGCGTGTTGACTTGATTGTGTTGCCTGTGCTTGAGTTGGATGTGATACTAGGTATGGATTTGTTGACTAGACATCGAGCAGTGATACATTGTTATCAGAAGAGGACTAGATTCCAGCCTGAGGGGCAGCCAGAGTTTGAGTTTCAGGGTGAGATTCAGGAGTACCTGGTTAACCTAATATCTACTATCTAGGCTCGGAGGATGATAGGGAAAGGTTGCTCAGCCTATTTAGCTCATGTAGTGGATGTACAAAGGTCTTCTATATGACTGGATCAGCTACCGGTGGTTCAAAAGTTTCCTGATGTATTTCCTGAGGAGTCGTCAGGATTGCCCCCTGATAGGGAGATAGAGTTTGAGATAGAGGTACATGCAGGCGCAAACCCGATATCCATTCCACCATACAGAATTGCTCCAGCAGGACTGAAGGAATTGAAGATCCAGTTACAGGAGCTATTTGATAGAGGGTTTATCAAACCTAGTAGTTCTCCATGGGGTGCACCAGTTCTATCTGGGAGGCAGAAGGATGGCTCCTTAAGGATGTGTATTGATTATAGGCAGCTGAACTAGGTCACAGTGAAGAATAAGTATCCATTGCCACGAATAAATGACTTATTTGATCAGCTGCAGGGTGCTAACCATTTTTCTAAGATTGATCGAAGGTATGGGTATCATCAGTTGAAGATCAATAGTGGAGATATACCCAAGATTGCTTTCAGAACCCGTTATGGTCATTATGAGTTCCTGGTATTGCCATTCAAGTTGACCAATGCACCAACGGCTTTTATGGATATGATGAACTGGGTGTTCAGGTCTTATTTGGATAAGTTTGTCATCGTCTTCATTGATTACATTCTTATTTATTACAGAAGTGAGAAGGAGAACAGGGAGCATTTGAGGATTATACTATAGACACTTTGGGAGCACCAGCTGTATGCTAAATTATCTAAGTATCAACTCTGGTTGACTGAGGTGTGCTTCCTTGGGCATGTCATCTGCAAGAAGGGTATTATGGTGGATCCTCAAAAGATTGAGGCGATTGCTAACTGGCCACAGCCTACCAGTGTTTCAGAGGTGTGCAGCTTTCTGGGTATGGCTGGATATTATCGGAGGTTTGTGAAAGATTTCTCCCGTATTGTAGCTCCTTTGACTAGATTGATGAGGAAACAGGAATGATATGTATGGACGGATGAGTGTGACTGTAGCCTCCAGACTCTAAAGTATTGCCTTACTAGTGCTCCAGTTTTGGCATTACCAGTTAAGGGGGAGAAATTTATAGTATATTGTGATGCTTCGTGGATTGGCCTAGGGTGTGTTCTGATGCAGATGGGTAGGGTAATTGCTTATACTTCTCAACAGTTAAAGAAACATGAAGTAAATTATCCAACTCATGATTTGGAGATGGCAGTAGTTATATTTGCCTTGAAGATTTGGAGACACTACTTATATGGGTCGAAATGCGAGATAAATACTGATCATAAGAGTCTACAGTATATATTTCGGCATAAGGATCTGAATCTGAGGCAGCGCGGATGGGTTGAGCTTCTGAAGGATTATGACTGTGAGATTCTCTATCACCCAGGGAAGGCCAATGTACTGGCAGATGCTCTGAGCAGGAAGTCTATAGGTAGCCTTGCTCATATTGGGATTGGCAGGAGGCCATTGATCAGAGATTTGAGACAGTTGGCAGATGTGGGGGTAGAGTTGGATTTGGGTTCCCAGGATCTAAACAAGGCTCTAATAGCCCAATTTCGGGCAAAGTCACTGTTGATAGATGATATAAAAATGGCTTAGGACAGGGATCCATATCTTTTGAAGCTGAAGGGAGAGGTTCAGAGTGGCAGGATGACAGAGTTCACTGTTGATGATGGAGTATTAAGATGTGGGAGACATATCTATGTATCAGATTGTGATGAGCTACGGGATTGGATCATGCAAAAGGCACACTATTCTGCTTATAGTGTACATCCAGGGATTACCAAGATGTACCATGATCTTAGAGATGTTTATTGGTGGCCAAGGATGAAGAAGGACGTAGCTCAGTTTGTATCTAAGATCTTAGCCTATCAGCAGGTTAAGTTTGAGCATCAGAAGCCATCATGGCTACTTCAGGAGATAGAGCTGCCAGAGTGGAAATGGGAACAAGTTACCATGGATTTCATAGTTGGTCTACCACGGACTTCGAGGGGGTATGATTCTATCTGAGTTATTGTTGATCGGTTGACAAAGTCTGCACATTTTCTGGAGGTTAAGACCAGCTATTCAGCAGCTCAGTACGCACAATTATATGTGGATAAGATTGTGCGTCTTCATGGAGTTCCTTTGGTGATCATATATGACAGGTGTACATAGTTCACATCTTGGTTTTGGTAGAAATTTCAGGAGTCTGTGGGTACCCAGTTACGATTCAGTACTGCTTTCCATCTGCAGACTAACGGGCAGTCTGAGAGGACGATCCAGACGTTGGAGGACATGCTCAGATTATGTGTTCTGGATTTCAAGGGTAACTGGGATTATTATCTGCCATTGATAAAGTTCTCCTACAATAATAGTTATCACTCTTCGATTGGTAGGGCTCCATTTGAAGCACTATATGGTAGGAAGTGCAGATCTCCAGTGTGTTGGGTGGAGCCGGGAGAGAAGCAGCTAGAGGGACCAGAGCTGATCAGAGAGACGATGGAAAAGGTTCCTATGATCAGAGAGCAGATGAGGACTGCCTTCAGTAGGCAGAAGAGTTATGCTGATTCGAAGAGGAAGGATGTACAGTTTTTAGTTGGTGATCATGTCTTCGTAAAGGTCTCATCGATGAGGGGAGTTATGAGATTTGGGAAGAGGGGCAAGTTATCACCACGGTTTATAGAACCGTTCGAGATTCTTGAGAGATTGGTAGTGTGGCCTATAGATTGGCTCTTCCTCCCAGTATGAGCCATGTACATCCAGTCTTCCATATATCTATCCTGCGGAAGTATGTATCAGATCCATCACACATTTTGAAGGTTCAGGATGTGGATCTCATTTAGGACTTGTCCTATGAGGAGTTACCTGTGGAGATCATTGACAGGTAGGTCAGGAAGCTTCAGAACAAAGAGATCCCTATGGTAAAAGTGCTATGGAGGAACCAGACGATGGAAGTGTGCACAAGGGAGAGTGAGTAGGAGATGCGGAGCAGATATCCATCCCTATTCCATCATTGAGGTATGTCTTTTATTTAAATTCGAGGACGAATTTATTTGGAGGGGGTAGAATGTAATACCCTAGAAAGCCATAACATGTATGCATGAATTAATTCTCTGTATGTGGTCCATTAGTCTTGAATTGATGGGAAATAATTTTGGAGACACAGTTAGAAAGCAAATTTGAAACTTTTCCGGAAACTGGCGGTGTCGGGAACACTACCGAGAAATTAGCAGTCCGATCAACAGAAGAATTTCTGAAGTTGACTTAGGGGTAAAAGATGACCATAATTTATGTTTAATTTTAGTAAAAAGAAAGAAGTGAAAATCATTTAGGAACACTGAAAAAGTAAGTAATGACATTTTGGTAAATAATGGGAAATTCAAGGTGAATAGTAGAAAATTGGTGGTCGGAGTTATAGAATGACTCCAAAAATATTTTTATAAATAAGAATAAATTAAAATAAGCCTATACACTTCCTACTCTGATATCTAAATCCTGACAGAATTGTCAAAATAAATTTCAGAAGATTTAAGGACCAAAGTGTAAAGGTTAAAACTTAGAGGGTTTAGTTGTAATTTTACATTTAATTTTGTCCTATATTTTCCATCACCATTTCGGTTTCCATTTCCATTCTTCTTCCTTGTTTTTGCCATATGCCATTTCTTCATTCTTCATCTTCATTTCTTCTCCATTTCTTAACCAAATTGAATGAAATTTGATAGAAAACTTGATTATTCACTTAGCTTCATCCATTTCTATCATTAGTTGGTTGATTGGAGCAAAGGAATTCAAGGAATTTGGAGCAATAAGTTTCGGCCACTCTGGGAGATTTAGGTAAGGATGTTTATTTATTTAGTTTGATTAATGATTTAGTGTTATTTTAGGTTCAATTGAATGGGTTTAGTTATTAATTGTATTAGTTTATTCAAATTGATTGAAATTCCCAATTTGAATGCTTGAAATTGAAGTTGTAAAGAATGAGTTTATGATTTAGTGTTAGGAATTGCTAATTGATGTTAGAAATGATTAATTGGAAGTGATTAGGTAACTAATTGATGGTTAATTTGATGTAGAATTGGAGATTGTGCAAGTTGAGTTTTCAAAGTAGCCAATTTGGGGCAATTTGGTGGAATTGGTGGCAATTGAGTGTACATTGGCTAATTGGATCATTAGGTGAGTTTACATTGCATCATTTAACATGTTTGAATCATTAAAATGTTGATTGGAAACCTTTGCCAAAAAGCCCTTCATGGCTGAACCCTAATTGACCTATTGTGCTTATATTTTGTTTGGTTTTTGTTTGATTTTTCCTTAGCCATTTGATCCATTTTAATGTTGTTTAGATTGTGTTTATTGATACCTTTGCTTTGTGTTTTGTTAAATTTGGCAAGCCAAATTTGCCACCGAACCTAACCTACTGGCTTGCAAGTATGCCCACCAAGTGTTCGATGAAATGCCTAGTTCATTTGCCTTTGGCCTATTGGTTTGCATGCCATAGGCCTACCAAAATTGACCTACCATTTTCGGCCACCGAACCAACTTTTGTTTCATACCTTTCCTTATTGCCATACTTAATATTATTGATTATACATTGTATATGACATTGCCAATGAGCATATTGGATACTGTATTGATTAATACCGAGCTGATTGCTATTTGATTGACTGTTATCTGGATGCCATTGTTTCTTATGGTGTCCCTCGTTATTGACCCTGATATGCTTTGGCAGAGCTACCGATTCGACAGGGTAGCGGGGAAATACTGTCGACCTTATGCACATTATAGTATTGAACCCTAGTTAGGAGGGGTTATGGTCCTGGCCATAGGGCTTGATCAGCCTTATGCTTATATGATACTGGTGACCTACACGGTCCTTATTTATTGATTGACTGGAGATTGTATGATTTCTTTTCATACAGTCCATCTCATTATTTATCTTTCCATATGTAACCGAACATATTTGTTATTTCTTTGGCTTTACTGTACCTTAATATCCCTACTGTATACTGCATTTCCTTTGACTGATACCATTGCCTATCTATGCCTATTATTATTTACTGTGATGCATGTAAATTCACTTAGTATCATCCATACTCACCTTTTTGTTTGTTTACCCTTTTCAGGAGAGGAGTATGTTGCAGGATCCAGTCCTCTATTTTCCGTGGATACCTGTTACAGACTATATGTATATTTTTTAGATATTCTTTATTCATTTTGATGTTCATTATCTAGCTGCTCCATGAGTATGTACGAGTTAGCTAGGAGATGAACATTGTTTATATATATGACATTGATGGTAAATATTGATTATATATGATATATGATATGTGATTGTGACAGCTATTAGCAGAATGATTGCAAAATCCATAACAGAATGAATAACAGGATAATATAATGGATGGTAACAATAATAAATGAATAATTACTTAAGGTTTATAGATTGTACATATGGTACTGGGTTCTACGGGTGCCGGTAGCCATTGGCATTTCCCGTGCCCTAGGACCGTCACGGTCCGAGAAACCGGATCGTGACATTAACAAAGATTTTACTTGGAACTGTGCTATCAATACTGTCTCCTGCCCTTGTGATTCCAGATCTAAAGTTTAACCCTTAGCCATCAACTCTTTCAATTATTGTACCAAAGGTCTTTCTGAAGCAGTCACATGTGATAAGCTTCCTATTGACTTTCTACTAAGAGCGTCTGCCACCACATTTGCTTTTCCAGGGTGATACAGAATCTGGCAGTCATAATCCTTTAACAACTCGACCCATCTCCTTTGCCTCAAGTTCAGTTCTTTCTGCTGTAAGATGTACTGTAAGCTCTTATGATCAGTGTAAATTTCACATCTCACCCCATACAAGTAATGTCTCCATATTTTCAGAGCAAAGATCATTGTTGCCATTTCCAAGTCATAAGTTGGGTAATTCACCTCATGTTTCTTCAACTGGCGGGAAGCATAAGCAATCACTTTTTTATCTTGCATCAATACACAACCTAAACCAATCCTCGAAGCATCGCAGTATATAGAAGGAAGTGTTAACACTGGTGCAGTGGCCAAACAGGTTTTAAGAGTTTGGAAACTCTTTTCACATTCATCATTCCACTGAAACTTCATTTGTTTCCTAGTTAACTTAGTCATTGGTGCAACTATTTTGGAAAAGTCTTTAACAAACCGACGATAATACCCTACCATACCAAGGAAACTCCGGATCTTTATGACTATAGTGGGACGTGGCCAATTAGCAACTACTTTAACTTTTTGTGGATCAACCTTTATACCATCTTTATTCATAACATGCCCCAGAAATACAACCTTTGTCAACAAGAACTCACATTTTGAGAACTTTGCATATAACTGATGATCTTGCAATAACTGCAATGTAATTCTGAGATGCTCCACATGTTCCTCTTTACTTATGGAATACACCAAAATGTCATTAATAAAGACAATTATGAATTTATCCAGAAATGGCCTGAATACCAGATTCATCATATCTATGAAGGCTGCTAGAGCATTTGTCAACCTGAATGGTAGCACTAGAAACTCATAGTGCCCATATCGAGTTCTGAAGGCTGTCTTTGAAATGTGCTCACCTTTGATCTGCAATTGATGGTACCCTAACCTCAGATCTATCTTGGAGAAGAAACAACCTCCCTGTAACTGATTAAACAAATCATCAATCCTGGACAAAGGATACTTATTCTTCACTGTCACCTTGTTCAATTGCCTGTAATCAATACACATCCGCAGTGACCCATCCTTTTTCTTTACAAACAACACTGGTGCTCCCCAAGGTGAACTACTGGGCTGAATAAATCTTTTGTCACAATTCCTGCAATTGCTTTTTCAACTCTTTCAACTCTGGTGGTGCCATCCGATATGGTGGTATGGAGATAGGATCATTACAAGGATATACCTCAATCTCAAATTCAATCTCCCTCTCTGGTGGCAGTCCTGGAAGATCATCTGGGAATACATTTGTAAATTCCTTCACCACTGGAATTTGTTCTAACTCTTTGGATATCCCTATAGTATCAATCACTGATGCAAAATAAGCAATACATCCCTTTCTCATCAACCTCTTTGACTGTACTGCAGACACTAACCCCGATATGTGACTATTAGCCTCTCCGTGAAAAATGAACTTTTCCTGCCCATCGGGTCAAAATTTTATCCTTTTCATTGCACAATCAATCAAAGCTTTATGAACAGTCAACCAATCCATACCCAAGATAACATCAAACTCCAATACAGGTAACTCAATCAATTCAGTAGGTAAGGATCTATCACAAATTCTCACATCACTAATATCATACTTATACCCTATAATAATCTTATTGTCACGACCCAACTTAGGAGCCGCGACGGTCCTAGGGTGCAGGTGTTGCCTAAGCTACCAGTACCACGAAGAACCCAAATAACTGTACTATATGGCATGCAATTCAATAACAAGCTCAATAAAGCTTGAAATTCTATAAAAATTTGGGTAGCATTTCCTCTATATAAGGATTATGCCCAGCTGAAAAACATGCAAATAAGCACTTTCAATAATCTTTATCAACAATCATCTCATTTCTCAATTATCAACGATCCCTCTGGATCTCCAATATCAACTCATATAAGTATATATCTCTATATCTCAAACTTTATCCATGCATAACATATTACACATATGCAAAATAATAAACATATAATCACACACATATACATGCCCCTATTTACTTTACAGTACCATGGAACCTCTATAATGTACAAATACTTACATATGCCTTTGGGACTGTAGTATTACATATCAATAAATAGTACAATTCCAAGGCAAGGATAGGAGGTGCCTATGAAATTCGGGCCTCACTGCTGACCTGAAAATGATAACCACTGAAGGGGGTGAGTATAAAAATACTCAGTGAATCCATATGTATAAAAATGCAGTAAATGATCATGATACCAGGGTTGCCCATATATGGCCTGTAGAATCAATATAAGATAACAAGTAAGAATATAACAAGTATTTATATCACTCTTCATATAATATTCATATCAATATTCATATGAGAATCCGGTGTATAAGTCAACGCATATATGATATAACAGGATTGGGTCAAATGAGAAGTGCATCCGCATTATTTGTAATTTTATACTTCAGCACTATCATAAAGTGTACCAACCACCACACATAAGGGGGATCGGCCCTTATGACTAAGGAATATAAATCCCCTCCCTAGCAAGGGTCAAATAAATACAAGTGTGCACACAGTCGATGGAATTACTCGCTACACCATCGATGTAGCCCTTTTATAATATCAGATGGGTATGTCTCTATATAACAATATAAATAGCTCAAATATATCTCATATAGCTTTAGAACAGTTATATATATATTTATAATGAATAATACAAGTGTCAAAAACATGTCCGGCGAGGCCCAGTTACGCTGCCGCAACTGGCTCTCTCCATTACAGGTTCGTTTTGGGATTTTTAAGTAGTTTCTGGTTACGTATGTTACCAAAGGATTTAGGTGGACCATGAGGTACCATTTTGAAGCTTAGATCAAGACTAGATGATTAGGCCAAGTGGCGACCCAATTAGCTTTCTGGATTTCATTTTATAGACAATCAAAGTTTAGGACATTTTAGATCATTTTGACAGGCTTATTTACGGGCCAATTTGCACTGTTTGTGGTTTTGGGTATCAAACTCTATTTTATTGGCTCAAATGAAATAGTATAACATATATGATGCAAATCATGCATGATTATACATAAGGATTGACCTTTTATGCAATTTTCCACTTTAGCCCCCAAATGCACTGATAATAGCCCTAATCGGCCTGCCGTCCGACACTCCGAGTTGGAGTTCTCAAAGGTTCACCTATTTTCACATATAACACTCCGGTAAGACTTTATAACATCACAAAACACATTATTTACACAAAAACACATCAAGCATACACTGTATGCACTATCAATCGCACATTGCACAATATAAGCATTTTCCAATCCTTTATGCATCCAATACATTCTATCACCACATTTGACCTATATTTCATATACTTATCACTTATATACTATATTATGAACTTATATACACTTAGTTCACCATTTCATATTAAACATACATCATTATTCAAGTTCACCT
>CANXYC011759733.1:0-14745 GCA_948193065.1 Aleurites moluccanus
GCTATCCTGCCTGGAGGAACTTCCAATCCTTGCCTTCTTCTTCTCTTCCCTTTCTGATCTAACTTCCATTTCTCTATTCTCTATCACTCTAGCCTTATCCACAAGCTTAGAGTAAGAGTCAAACTCAAGAGCAGCCAAGAATTTAAACAATGGAGCTATAAGTCCTCTACGAAACCTCTGAATTCGAGCTGCTTCTGTAGGCACAAGAGCTGGAGCAAACTTACTCAATTGACTGAATTTCTTTGCATACTCTGAAACAGTCATACCAGGAGTCTAAACCAACCTCTCAAACTCAATAGACTTAGCATCCCTTACACTTTCTAGAAGAAACTCATTAAGAACCAACTCCTTGAACCTCTCCCATGATAACTCTCCATCACCCCTAAGCATATCTGAAATACTCCACCTAAACCAATCTTTAGCTTCGGCCTTCATCAAATATCCCACAAACTCAACTGCTCTACTATTGGGGATCCTCAAAATCTGAATTTTTTCCTCTATCTCCTCAAGAAAATCTGTAGGATCGACCTCACCTTTGTACTCTGAAGGCTTGAGCTTCAAAAATTTCTCAAATGAAACTTCATCAACCTGAGGTATCACCACTGGTGGGGGTGGAGGAATTACAGGTGGAACTGGAACATCCGGAACTACATGCATTAGAGGAGCTTATTGTCGCTTCTGCTGAGTAATAAACTCAGCTAATATCTCATAGTTCCTCTGTAACTGATTCAACCGCTGGGCCATATAAACTACATCTACTTGTGGCTCTGGAGGAACGTCATCACCTCCCACTCTGCCCACTGACCCTTCTTCAGAAGGTAATTCTCTCCTAGGACTGCCTCTACCACGTCCTCTTCCTCACCTCAGAGGTATCTCGATACTAATAAGATAAATAAAACAAACTCAGACTCAAACATATGATTAGCGCAGATCTATACCAAAGGAATATACAACCTTGACGTGACATGAATCATATGCTCTGTAGTCATCTTAATCAACACTTAGTCTAGGGAACAAGCACATACATCTATCTTTCTATCTTAAGGATTATAAACCAGGCTCTGATACCACCTCTGTCACACCCCATGCCACCAGTGCGATAGTCCTAGGGCAAGGGTAAGCATAAGGCCACCATATACCCGTAGAACCCTTAACTAAACCTGTCTCATACATAATAGCATACACTTAATCAATGCACATCATCATATCTTATAAATTATCATTTTATATCATAACATCTTTGCTTGTTCCCTATCGATCAAAAGATATTTCTCACATCAATATGGAACAAAGGAGAATCTACAAATGCCATCAATGGCAACAAAATCAACCATTCATATCTATCTACGGAGCTCTAAGAGAGTACTTCTCAATAGACATAATTTATATATACATAACAAAATAATATTCAGAATAATTATATCCAAGCTTCTTGTGACGAAAATATCAAGAAGCTCTATGGATTAGCTCTCTCTCGAGCTACACTAGCACCTGAAATCCACAGAAGAAGAATGAGCTTTCAACTCAATAAGATATAAATTACATAATGCATTAGGTAAAGTCAAGAATTTGAGTATCAAATCATGAACATATACATATACATATACTTAGGCATGAGAGAATCATAAGTTTGTACTTGAAGAATATGAGTGCTTACAACAAATAGCACTATGAAATCATATCATAAATCGAATCATGGTTCTCTTTTAGAACATAAGAATGCCTGCAAAGGATGGCATTATCAAATCACATATAAGATAGAACTGATATTATATCATACATATCAGTAGCCTTACTACCTTAATGTGCACATATGCTTGCACGGGCATATGCCTAGAGCTTATGGCCCCCTCTAGGTGGAACACTGATAAAAATCCTATCAGCTGGGCTCCCATTGTGCACATGGACCAATGAATTTACCCTCATTAGGAAAAGCATTCTATACTTATGCATATCATAGGTCATCATAATAGAGGTTCACAAAAATTCAGATTTGGTCAAAAGACCATATATCATATATATCAAAGGCTTGTTTATGATCTTGGTTCAAGAGGATAACCAAGTCATTTTATACGTTAAGTGTTTACATGAAGGAGGTAATCCAATAAAGGTTCCATATCATAAAGTATATATATGAATATTTAATAATTTATCTCATAAGGAGAATTATACATTTATGTAATTCATAACTTACCTCTTAGCATATCTTCCCACTACACATTTCCACACTTGATTAAATGGAAATCATCATCAGTTCCTTGAACTGTCCAAGCCTAAACAAAATCCCCAAATTCTACAAATTAGGGTTTCCTCAATAATGATACATAATATAGTTCTTTAAAATTTTAATCATCTTATAATCTCTATTATAGCTTCCTAACATCAATTTAATTCATCTCTTAAGAAAAATTTGAATTTATGAATGTGGTTACTATACATATTACTATTCATCCATTTTCATAAATTCTGGTAACTTCCATATCAACCCTAATTAATTGCCTTAATTGCTCATAATAGTCTCTATATAGCTTACAATAATTATTCTAACTACCAAAAATCTTAATCTAAAAGAAAAATGAAGTTTGAAGAAATTTACCTTATTTCCCTAAAATGAGTCCTTGAAGAATCTTGACTTGTAATGCTTACTGAAGCCTTTTTAAATAAGAGAATATAATAATTTAATGCATTAATTCTGAGTATTGATGCACTAGAAAACAAATGGAACAGATTGGAGAGAGACAGGAGAAGAAATGAAGGAGAAAGAAGAAAAGAAAGAAATTATCGTGAAAGAAGATGGCTACTGCTTTTCCATTAAATAAGCTTTTGCCTCGTTAAATTCTCACTTCGCCACTTTTCACTTCGGCAAATCCCACTTCGGCAATTCTCTCTTCGGCAATTTCCACTTCCCAGAATTCTACCTCGCCAATCCCACTTCACAGAATTCTACCTCGCCAATCCCACCTTGCAGAATCCCACTTCGCATAATTCTACCTTGCCAATCCCACTTCGCCAAATGCTACCTTGGCAAATCCTCTTCGCCAAATGTTATCTCGGCAAATGCCACTTCGCCAAATGCTATCTCGGCAAATGCCACTTCGCAGAATTCTACCTTACCAATCCCAATTCGCCAAATGCCACCTCGGCAAATCCTCTTCGCCAAATGCCACCTCGACAAAGGCCACTTCGCAGAATTCTACCTCTCCAGCTCGATTAGCTTCTATCCACCTCAAAATCGAGGAGCCAACTCGCACTACCGAGTTCTGCCGAGTTGGAAAATCTTCCTCGCCAACTCATACTAAATCCAGCTCGCAAATGAGCTACTGACATCCAAACTCCTCAATTCTACAACTATCTATATAACACATAAAGAAACATTTCTTTCATACTTACACTTGACTCGCTCAGCCTCTAACATTCTCAAGATAATTAACACTTAGACTTAGTGCAGGAATAGCGAACTGAACATATTCTGGTCAAGGAAGCATACCTCTTGACACACACAGAATTTACAAAATTGCCATACAGACTGAAAATAAATATATAAATCTGCAATTTTTACATTTTACACTTATCCATTTATTCCTGCAAGATCATGACATCTACCTCAAAAAAAAAAATCTTCCCAGATATTGATTCTAAACTACTAATCTGCTCAAAACAAACAATCATAAAAAAAAAATATCAGGTATTACATACACATATACAAATTCAGCAAAAGCCCAAGTTAAGTAAATTAATAGATTAAACAAAGTTTTTGAATCATCAAAACACATATAGAGATAATAATCTCCCTCTTTTTAATGATGACAAAACTAAGTTCTTTAAAAGCATAAATCACTTAATTACAGTTGTCAAGTTTAATTCAATCAAATAATTCAATTGAAAATAAATGTAATTGAACACTCTCCTTTAATGTGTACATTATTTTCAATGGATGAACTATATGCTCTCTCCCATATGCTGATCAATCTACTAACTCTCCCCTTAAATACAAAGACCAATCCAAATAATTCTCTCCCTTTTTATCATAATAAAAAGGTGAAGGAATAAAGCAAAATGCACAACATGATAAAAGGTTGAACAATAAAATTAAAATGATCCATAATTCTCTCCATTTGAGAAAAAAATATATTTCTTCCCCTTTTTCAAGCAACCCCCTTAATAATGCAAAATATACTCAAGGGATCCTCAAGGGTTATCAAATAAATTTTCACAAAATTATATTATCAAAACATATATCAATGTAAAAGTATGGATATTACCAATTGTTTTCATTTTCATGAAAATCATAGCAAGCATGCATATACATCAATCAATACAACAATGTGTGCATGAAGCAATGTCCAAAAAAAAAAATATTACTAATTCAAAATTTCATTTTGTTAAAATCAAAATTTTCAAAGAATTTTCAACAAATAAGCATTTATGGATATTTTTGAATGGTTCAATTAAAATTAAGGATACCTATTGAATTGAATGATGATAACAACTGGATAAAGAATAATTATCATAAATGCAAAAAAATAATTATATAAATTCCTTTTATTTCCAAGATTAGAGAGTAAATAATCTATCAAATAGTTCAACACTCTCCCACTTAAAGCAATAAAATATCATAAGCCCAAAAAAATCAAATTATGCAAAGTGGCAAGACAACAATTGCAGTGATGTTGATTGATCGAATACTAAATATTTATAAGAATTTCATTTATGCATTTGTCAATCATTACATTCACAATACAACAATCATATGCACAAAATTAAGCATAGATTAAGCATGTGAATACATATCAACATTAAGCATTTGGTAAAAATATGCAACCAATAGAATACTAACTCATGCAATTTAAACATATAGACAATCAATTCATTTATATATATTGCAAGGTGTTGAAAAATAATTGATACTTGATTACCTCATACTACTAAGAAGCTAATGATTACTCTTTTACCTCCTTCAACAACTTTTCTTATTGATTGTTGGTCAATTGGTTATATTCATAGGGGTAGAATGTGGCTTTTTATTCCTCCCATCTTCTTCTTTGAGTTCCTTGGGTGAGCTTGGCTAGATTTGATATTTTTGCCATCTTGCTCCCAAATAGTTGAGGCAAATTGCATGATATGTCCTCTTATGGGCATTTGGAGTTTCTTTCTTGGTCTTCTTCTTTACCTTTTGTTCCATTGTCCCTATAAAATAAGATCTTAAGTTTTGTATCCATTTGCTTTTGGGTCCTTCCCTGTTAGCACTTTTAGAGATCTTAACACTATTAGTCATTGGCTTTGATTCCATAGGAATCTAAACCTTATTAATTTTATATGGTCTTTTATGTTTAGTAGGATAATTTTTATAAATATGACCATAAAAATGACAATGATAGTATTTGGTCAAATTTTTGGGCGGAACTTTATTGTTCTTAAAGAAATTCTCATATTTCTTTTCATTTATTTTTTCTTTATAGCCCAAACCAACCTTATAAAAAATATATGTTTGTGAAGCAATGATATTTTTCAAAAGTTTTACTTCCTATTGTAAACTTACTCAAGAGTTCTTTTGAATCTTTAAGATCACTCTTGACTTTTTCATGCTCACTCAAAAGTTTGTCTAAGTCATTTTTTAAATTAAAAATTTGAGATGAGAGTTATTCTTTTTCTTCCTCAAAAATTTATTTTAGGCTCTTGAAAATGCTTCAAATCTTATTCTTTAACTTGCATAAATTCCTTTTAAAATATTATTTTCTTTTTAAACATTCAAAAAAATTTCCATGCTCATTTAATGCATCTTAATCTCATTAAAAATATAAGTTCAAAAATATACCTCATCATTGCTAGGTTTTTCTTCATCCTCAAGTTCATTCTCTATAGCTGTAAAGAAAGTGAAAGTAATTTCATCTTTCTCATCTAAAGATTCTTCATCACTTGATGATTCGTTTGCACTCCGTCCTTTATAGACTTTGCATCTCTTTGAGTATTCTCTCTCTTTCTTTCCTTTTAAGATGAACTTTGCTAAATTTGTTGAATTTCCTTGCAAGAAGCAACATCTCTTGTTCATCTTCATCTATAAAGGAGTCATTAATTTAATGCTTTAAATGCAATAACCTTTTTAGACTTGGATGTACTTTCTTTCTCCTTTTCTCTTGTCTCTTACCTTTTGCTTAGCTTTATCTCAAATGTGATGAGATTTTCTATTAACTCTTCAAGGGTTAATGTTCCCAAATCCTTATATTCTTCAATAACATTCATCTTTGAGTAAAATTTCTTTGGCAAGGATCTCAAGAGTTGGAGATTTATTCTTTTGTGTGAAGATCATTCCAAGTCTCTTAATTTCATTCATAATGGTTGTGAATCTTTTGTACATGTTGGAGATGGACTCTTCTTCCTCCATTGAGAAATTTTCAAATCTAGAATTAAGGATGTTAATCTTAGTGTCTTTCACTTGATCAGTTCCTTCAAGGGTCAGCCTTAGCATATCCCAAATTTCTTTGGTTGTTTCGTATGCCGATACCTAGTTGAATTCAATTTCATTTCATACAAAATAGCAAATATATTGCTTAGCGCCAAGTTCTTCTTATCTACTTTAGTGTGGGTAGCGAGATCCTTTGGCCTGTTTGTACTATTGTCCGTTGGAATATATGGACCATTTTTTATAATGTCCAAAAGGTTATATCCTTTTGACCTTATGTGGACTATTATCCTTATCTTTTTGAGCTGCAAAATAGTGAAGATCTTGTGCCACATTGACCTTTTTCAAATGTAATACTCATTACACCTACCATAGAGATCATTTAGCTCTACAAATAGCTAGATTTTAAGCAAATTATAGCACAAGCTCTGATATCAATTGTTGGCCCTATATGGCAATAACCCTAGTGGATGAATATAATTTTCAAATTCTAATGCAAATTCACACCCTACATGCAATATACTATAAAATTCAATGCAAGTATATTAAAAACATAGTAAGTGATAGAGAATTCTTAGTTAATTTTTTTATAGTGGTTTAAAGCACAACTCCTTTTCTATATCCACTTCTCTCAGGCCCATAACTTGAGGTTCTACTAGGTGAATGAGATTGCATCCTAGTTTTTTTTGGATTTCACTCACAATAATTCTCTTGGATTTCACTCTAATTCTTTGAGATTCCGCCTTAGTTCTTCAGGATTTTGCCCTTACAATAGTTTGATGGGATTTCGCCCAACCCAAGTCTTTAACAAGAGTTTGAGAGTTAAAATATCTCAAAAATTCACAATGAAAGATGATTGCAAAGATAAAAAGATAAACTTTCAGCTATATAAGGTAGAACACCAAAGATATGAACTAAATACAAGTGTTCTTAAGAAAATAGAGTATGAAAGCAAGACTCGAGGGATTCTAAAGTTAGCAATTTAATCTATAGAAGTCCATGCTTCTTGACTTAGGAAAATCACCCTTTTTATAGCCCAAATCTTCAGACTCAGAAATGTAGCTGTTGTGTATGAAATTTTGTTTTCTACGCTTCTAATGGCTAGTTACTTTTCTGTTGAAATGTCAGATCTCGACAAGTAAAGTTTGTTACTTCCTTGATGACAAGTTTTATTTCCTTTGTAACGTGCCTTAGATCCATAGAATGGTTGTGAAATGTCTCTTTGTGTGAATAGTAACAAATTTACCTCGATAAGTAATGTTTGTTACTAGGGTTCTTTTTGCTAGCTCATCTGACAATATAGTCGTTATATTTGAATGATTACCATGTCAGACTTTCTTACCATTTACTTGAACTGATAACAAGTGTTACATCCTTGTAACATACGTTATGTTTTTCCTTGGCTTGATACATCATGCTCACTCATTTGCCTTATTGATTTCCTTGCAGACTTGTCATGCCTTGGCTCATAATGAGCATTACTTCTAGATAATAAGCATTATGTCATGCTTAACTCATTTTCTGCCTTGAAAATGATGCTCTCTCTAAATGGTAACGTTTGTGAATAACTTAGAACAAGCTTACACCTGTAAATTCAGCAAAAGCCCAAGTTAAGTGAATTAATAGATTAGACAAAGTTTTGGAATCATCAGAACACCTACAGATACAACATTCTATCACGACCATGCCAATGGTGATAAAAATACTAACCCTGACCTTGAGAGGAGTGATAAGATGGAGGAAGAGTGTGGCCTTGTGAAGATGGAATAGGACTAGCAACAAATGTTGCATTGTTTTCTAAAGAAGTATAACATAATATACTAGCTAAACGAAGTTCATAGATGTAAAGTTGTGTGCAAGTCTCAATAAAAGAAGAAACACATTTAGTAATTTCTAAATTAACAGAAATACTTTCATAATCAGAAGGTAGACCAACAAGAATTTAATGAGCCAAATCATCCTCAGTGAGATTGTGACAATATAACACAGAATCATAGATAGTTTTAAGTTTTGAATAGTCATCAATAGACTAATTTCCTTTAGAAGTATTATAGAATTCATACTTGAGTTGAAGAAGTTTGGAAGAAGCTTGATCTTTAAATAGTTGCTCTATAGATAGTCAGGCTTGACGAGTAGTTAATTGAATATTTGGCTTTAGAATACTGCATAGGTTATCAAAAAATAGAGTGACATGAATCCAAGAAAGAATAAGAGAATCAACTTGTTGCTTGTGGACATAGGCATAATTTGGATTAGAGGAGTCATCATTATCAGTAATTAATGAAGGAGGACAAGAAGAAGTACCATCAATGCGGATTAGTGGAGTCATCATCATCAGTAATAAATCGAGGAGGAAAAGAAGAAGTACCATTAATATGATCATAGACATTATAATAATTGGTAAACACAAGAATAAACATGGATTTCTATAAAAGATAATTAGTGTAATTTAGAGTTCCTTTTATATAGTTACGTATCAGACACTATAAAGGAAGGATGAGAATCTGCAATGGACATGATAAGAAGAAAGAATATGATAGAAAACATAGAGATGAGATAAAAAATATAGTTCTGGTATCATGCAAACAAACCTTTTTGAATGATAATCTACGTTACTGTGATACCAAATTCATTAGTTTATATACTGCATTACAAGAGAAAATAACAACAATAGCATTAATTAGATATATGCATAACTAGATATATATTTGAAACCTCTCAAGAGATATACATAAACAACAGAAAAAGACCATGTATTCTATCAGTATGTACATAATAAATTATATTTTACCCATGGAAATTTATTTTTTATCACTAGATCAGCAAAAAAATTTTAAAAATTATAATCTTTTTGGGATTGGATTGATCACAGTGATTGATATATCTAAAGTTAAATTCGATGATACTGAAAACAATTTCATGGGTATGTTTATTTGATATCTCATATGATAATTACAAATTTTTAATTTTTCTTTTTTGCCGTTTCGTTTTTTCTTTCTTTTTATTGTAGGTTTTTATTCTTATTATTATTGATGCAATGAAGAGAAAGTGGTGAAGTAAAAAAAACATTTTTTTTTTTTTTTACCGTTAGGTTTCTCTTAAATATGTTTTTTATTTGAATTTTATTTACAATTTTGAAATTATGTAATTTTTATATTTGTTTGCATTTAATTTATTTTATTATTTTTAATACTTGAACTCTTGTATGCTTTTTTATTAATGAATAAAGAATAAATTTATAAAATTTATTTTATTTTACTTTTATGTTATGTTATGAATGTTTTATTAGTTACTTGCAATTCAATTTTAATTTTCTTCATTGATTGGTTTAGAAATGAATAATATATTGTGCCATCCAAAGTGAGAGATTGTGTATGGAGAGTGCTTTATGATTGCTTGCCCACTGTTGCTGCTCTTAAATCTAAACATGTAGATATTGATGTTTTGTGCTCCATTTGCAGGTTAGAGGAGGAATCCCCTTTTCATATGTTTGTGTCTTGCTCATTTGTCCATCAATGTTGGACTGCCTCTGTTATTAGTTTCTTTCGTGAAGGTTGCAATAGCTTGATTGAATGGTTCTAGCTAGCCTTTAATATGCTGGACAATGATCAATGTGGTCTGCTTGTTATGATTTATTGGTGTATCTAGAAGTCTAGAAATGATTTATTCTAGAAAGGGGAAGGTATCTCAGTTCCTAAGGTGATGCGTACTGTGAATGTTTTGCTAAGTGAATGGCGAGCAACACAGGAGGTGAGAAAAGCCAGAGTTTCACCAGTCACAATTCATTCACTTGCTGTTAGGTGGTTCAAACCAGGTCCAAGTATGTTCAAATTGAATGTTAATGCGGCTGTCTTTGGCTCATTGAAGAAATTGGGGTTTGGAATAATTTTAAGGGATCATGTTGGTACTTTTAAACCAACCAAATCAGTTTTAATGGATGGAGGTTAAGATCCAACAATGGCTGAAACTTTAGGAGTTGGAGAAACCCTTAGTTGGATCAAATCTAAGGGTTAGTCACAAGTCACAATGGAAATAGACTGTCAACTCACTTTTCAAACTATCCAAGACACTTTTCCAAATCTATCTAATATAGGGATAGTGATTGATGATTGTAAGAATCTAACTAAGAGACTAAATCAAGTGTCATTTTCTATTATTCGGCATTCTATGAATGTATCTGCCCATATGTTAGCAAGGGGCACGCATTCTTTATCAGATAGCCATAAGTAGTCTCTAATTCCCTCGTTTTCAATTGATGTATTGATTTCTGATTCTACTTAATGATATTATCTTTTTCTCTCAAAAAAAATTATATATTTATTTATCTCATAAATTATAAAATGCAAAAAAAGAAAAAAGAAAAAGAAAACTTAATAAAATAAATGAAATTTTTAAACATTTCATTAAATATAGTGACGGATTAACCAAAATTTTCTTCTATAGCTAAAATTAATGATTTACTTTTAGAATTTTGCAACAAATTTAAATGAATTTAAACCAAAAAAAATAGGATGAAAAATAATACGTTAAAATTAGCAACAGAAACAATTCATCGCTAAATTTAGCCACAAAATTTATTGATAGCGATAGATTATTCCATTGCTAATTAGTGACACACACTAAATATAGTAGCTAACTTCAAATCAATGTTTAGATTTTTAGTGACGAAATACATCTAATTCATGGATTAGAACGCATTTATGCCATTTAATGACAAAAAATCAGTCACTAAATGTCAAATTTTTTTGAAGTTATTTATTAACTTCCTAAAGCTACATTATCAATCTACATTATCAATTTAATCCTATTAATATATAAATTACATAATAAGAATTCATGATAATGATTTTTAAATAAATTTAACTCAGATTAATATTTAAATTCGATATTTTTTAATTTTGAAGACGACTCTAATACTAATCAATATGCTAATGTATTTTATTCTTTTTAAATACCATCTATCCAAATTAATTAGATAACGTAATCTTATTAACAAACCATTCTCATTCACAAGAAGTTACAATACCAAACTTGAATTTTAATTTCAAAATTTCTTGGTATTTGATTAATTATTAATTAAATTGCTTAAAAACTTAGCCGCCAAGCATTAGTTGGTATTGGTTAGGCGTTTTGAAAATCAAACCTTCATAAGTCAACAATTATTAAATCTATTAAATTGTTGCCTAAAAATTTCTATTACCCCGCCCACCCCCCCCCAAACAGTAAATGATAAAGTTTCAATTTTTGTATCTATCCTAAATTATTGGCCACTTTTTTTTTTTAATAGTTATTAAGTAGTAAATATATTACTACCTCTATTTGAAAAAAAATAAATTTATTTCTATTCTCACATAAATTAAGAAAAGTGATTAATTTAATAAAAGTAATAATTTTTATTTTATATTTTTAACAAATACCCTTTATTTATATTAATAAATAATTATCTTGAAAATGATTATTATTTAATTTTTTAATATTAATTATACAAATCAATAAAATTTCATTACTAATAAAATTTCATTTAATACCAAGTCTCACCGCCTACAAAATATTAGTTTTCAAATCTCCAATAAAATTTCGTTATCAATAAAATTTCATTTAATTTTAATATGTATGTGTTCTTTAGTCTAATACTTAATTAATTGTTTGTTGATAAAAATGCGGTATGATGAAATATTAAATAGAGATATATTAGTAAATTAACATATCAACTACCTTTTGAAAAAAGAAAGTGAAATATAATTCTGAATAAAAGTAATAATTGTTAAGGCTGTCAGGATACTAATAATCTGGTATGATATTGTAATACCTGTCATATTATATTTTTTATTTATTCATGCATGAAGGTTGAAGTGTTGTGAATAGATAAATATTTTGAGGAATCCAGAATTCTGTATGCAGGGAGGATATTATGAGGCTGATTTCATGATTTTAAAGGAATAATTTGGTAAAGTGTAAAATATAAAAGTTGTAGATTTATATCTCATCTTTAGGTTTGTAAAAGGGTTTTATGAAATTTAGTGTGTGTGAGGAGATATGCCTCCTTGACCATGACCTATCTGGTTCATTATTTTCTGCAGGAATCTGAGAATGTTTAATTTTTTGGGAATGATTGAGACTGAATGAGCCAAAAGTGTAAACATGAGAAATGTTCCTTTATGTGTTATGTTATTGGCTGTAAAATTTTAGGGGAATTGGATAAGTATAGCTCAGTTAAGAGTAGAATTAATCAGACCTGTTCAAATGATTTTGGGCAATAAAGTCAAGGTGAAATTTAGAAATTCACCATAATTTGTGTAGATATCCTTTTGATTTGAATTTTGAATATGTTGGACCTCTGAGTGTTTATTTTAAGCGAAAAAAAGAATCAGGGAGTTTGGATATTTTTATCTCATTTGCGAGCTGATTTAATATGAGTTGTCAAGGAAGGGTTCCAGCTCGGCAGAATCTGGCATTGCGAGCCGACAATGACAAGTGGCATTGTGAGCTGGCATATGCGAAGTGGCATTGCGAGGCGGCAATTGGCTAAGTGGTATTGCCAAGGTGACAATTGGAGAAGAGGAGAATTGGCGAAGTGAGATTGTCGGGGTGGCAATTGGCGAAGAGGAGAATTGGAGAAGTGGGATTTCCGGGGTGTCAATTGGCGAAGAGGAGAATTAGCGAAGTGGGATTGTCGAGGCAGCAATTGGCAAAGTGGAGAAATTAGCGAAGAAGCATTGCCGAGGTGGCATATAAGAGGTGGAAATAGGCAAGGAGAGTTTGGCGAGGTGACATATGCGAAGTGAACATGAGAAGTGGGATTGGCTAAGTGGCGTTGCCGGAGCGGATTGGCCAGGTGAGTTGGCGAAGCGGAATTGAGAAGCAGTAGCCTATTTAACCAGTTATCCAGTAGCCATTTTCACGATTTTCTTTTCTCTCTTTTCTTCGTTCTTCATCATTTCTTTCCCTATCTTTCTCAAATCAGTTCCATTTGGTTCAAAATGCATTAATACTCAGAATTAATGCATTAGATCATTATATTAGAGCATTCTAAGGCTGTATTTCTCATTTTCAAGTCAGATTTTTCAAGAACTCAGTTTTGGAAAAAATAAGGTAATTTTCTCCAAACTTTATTTTCTCTTTAGATTAAGAATTTTTGGTAATTAAAATAGTTATTTATAAGTATATAGAGTTTATTATAAGTGATTAAGACTATTAATTTTGATTATTATGGAAGATATCAAAATTTATGAAATTTGATGAATAGTGATGTGAATAGTAAATACATTTTGAATTTCAGATTTTTCTTTAAGGAATAAATTAAATTGATGTTAGGAAACTATAATAGAGACTATAAGATGGTTAAGTTATAAGGAATCATATTATGTATTATTGATTAAGGAAAATCCTAATTTTGAATATTTGGGGAAACTTCCATAGGAGAAGAGAACTCAAGAAATTTGAGGAGATTATTGAATGAACAAGCTATTAAGGGAAATACAATTTGTGTAGAGGTAAGTATGAACATTGCATATGCATATTGTTTCTTTGAAATAATTTGTCCAAGCCTTCCTAATATTCATAAATATGATATTGTATTTCTAACTTATTAAATAAAGTTCCCATGATATTCTCAAACAAATGATAATTGTTTTATGTGATTACTATATTTATCTTGTAAATGATTTGGTCATCTTTCCTTAGACCAATCTCATATGAAACCCATTTGTTAACTTGATTGAATTTTATATTATATATGGATGGTCTTGTGACCAATATGTTTTCGTGTGAGATTGCAACCATATGACCCTATGGATAGAACGCTCTTCCCAATTAGAGTAAATTCATTGGTCCATTGTGCACTTTGGGAACCCAGCTGATAGGGTTTTTCAATATCAGTGTTCCACCTAAAGGGGACTATGAGCTCTAGGAGTATGCTTGGCCAAGCATATGTTTGCGATAAGGTAGCAAGGCTACTGATGCGCCCTGTTGTGATAAGGTAGCAAGTCTACTGATGCACCTTATATTCTATCATATGATTTGACAGTGATGTTCGATTGTGAGCACTTATATTCTTATAAGCTTAACCTTTTTGATATTTCCATATTCTTGTTCTTTGAGTTGATCTATATCATGCATGATTATATCTTACTGAGTTGAAGGCTCACTCCTCTTCTGTGGATTTCAAGTAGTAGTGTAGCTCGAGAGGGAGCTAATATAGAAGGCAGAGCTTCTTGATTCATTCCTCCAAGAAGACTCTATGTAATTCTTTTGAGATATATATATATTTATATGTTCAATGGTTTGTATTATGGTATTGTATGTATGAGAAGTATACTCTAGAGCTCTATAATTATATGCTGAGG
>CANXYC011759860.1:0-26707 GCA_948193065.1 Aleurites moluccanus
AAGGAAATAGATGGAAAATTGACAGAAGTACTTTTAAGTGACCGTTGTATATAGTTGGATGATTTTTAAGTAACGAAATAAAGTCTGAGTACCATTATGTGCGCGAGCCATAAGTTGGAGTACCATGTGTGAAACTAACCCTTATTTTCACCTATGATTAGGGATGAGAAATTTTCGTTTTTTGCGGAGATTTGTCTTGAATGGAGTGAAAATTTTCTGATTTATCTCTTCATAAAGGTGAGGATGATGAATATTTTTTCTCCGTTAGCGGGGATGGGGAGTATATTTCCCACTCTTTGGAGATTCCCATCTCCGTCCCCGTGGAATCTGTTATTATATTTAATTAATTATTATATTTATTTAATTATTCCTTATATAAAATTATATATATATATGGAATAATTTGTTCAAGAAATAATTCGTAAGAGGTTGTTGGAGTTTATTGAAAGCACTTATTAGATTAAATTTGTTTAAGTACTCATATTTTAATGTATGCTAAATTTTTAATGTTTTATTAAAAAATATTACTGAATGTTTTTTATGTATTAAAATATTTATATTTTAATTATGTTTGATTGATATTTTATATGTTTGAATTTATTAATATTTTCTAAATAAATTTTTTCATATTTTTAGCTATTTTTTATGAATTTTATAAATATAAGCAAATTTAGTAATACAAAATTTAAGCGAGGAGGGATGAGAACTAAATTATCCTCGTATGTGAAACGGGGATGGGGATTCCCCGCTAAGACGGGAGTGGGAATGGGGATGGTTTTTCCGCCCCCGCCCTGTCCCATTGTCATCTCTACCTATGATCCATTAAGTTTAGCTATTGATATTCACTGTCACTCGCTAATTTTTATTAATAATTGTTAGTTGATTTGTGATACCCTCTCTCCTTATTGACAACTCATAATTAATTATTATTAAATATTTAATAATTATTAATATTTTTATTTTTATTTAAATATTATTTTTAATAGAATAATTTTTTTTTTTACAATATGAAAAGATAACAAGCCTACATTAGACGCATTTTAAGATTAAAAAATGCCACATATATTATAGAGGAGGATACTAGAATGCCCCAAGGAGAGGCGGAGGTTATCAAAGTAATGTACCCTTATATTCAAGTTAAAATCAATACGAGCTAACCAATTTGTGCTGTGATTTGCTACCATGTAAATATGTTCAACACTTTTTAACCACTCCCTTTTCAATTTTTATTTAAACAAGTAGAATTTATTTCAGAAAACTCCAAATTATAATTTTTATAAACTGTTATTTTATTACATAATAATTAATTACTCCCTTCGATTCTTTTTTATATATCGTTTTAGAAATTTATTTATTTATATTTTTAATTATCGTTTTGAATTTTCAAAATAATATTTATCTATTTTTTCTTATTTTATCCTTATAATATTTAATTAGAATATAATAACTTAATTTAAAATAAGATTAATGATATAAAGTTAAATAAATTATTTTGAATTTAATTAATAAAAATTTTAATATGTATCCAAAATTTTAAACAAACAGATAAAAAAAATAGAATGAGTAATACTTATCGCTTATCATTGAAAAAAAATATAAATTTAATGCAAATATTAAGCATAACAGATGTATCAAAAACTTTACCAAACACTTATTCAATTTTCCATCCGCTTCAGTTTTGCTGTTTTTATTTTATTTTTATATTTTTCAATTAATTTTAATATATAAAGTAATTTGTATATAAAATTTTAGATTTTTATTTATTATATTTAATTTATTCTTTAGGATTTTATTTATACAACAATATAAAATAAAAGATTAAACTGATATTCTTAATTTTTTTTTTAATATGCTTACTAGTTACCAATACCACCGTCCAAATGTGGTTCCTTTATATTGCTGTTACTATTCTTATTGAACCCATAAAATACAAAATTTTGGTAATGAGATTGTAAGTTTAAATTGATTGTGAAATGTAAATAAATCATAGTTTAGACTATTTTTTTTAATGTACAATCATATTTAAAAATTAAATTGAGACTTGAAAGTATAAATTTAATTTAGATAAAAAATAATAAATAAGTCGAGTAAGTTCATGTTTTCTTAAATATTAATTTTTTTAAATAATTTATATTAGATCACTTAAAGTTATAAGTGGATTGAATTGTATATCAAATTAGCTCTCTAAAAAGATTCGGTATGTTTGAGACAAATAAATCAAAAAATAAAAAGAGTTTATTTATAAATAAATATTAAATTTAAAAACACACAACTTAAAATATTAATGATATATATATATTTTTTTTATGTTTAAAATAGATTTATAAATGAATTATTATTATTATTATTTCTTAAAATACCATCAATATAATAAATATAATTAGAAAAAATAATTATATAATAAAAAAAATAGTTGGCAAAATAAAGAAAAAAAGGAAAATCTTAGAGAAAGAGATAGTAAGAAGAGAGAGAAAATAAATATAGTAAAAAGAAATGAGATAAGAAGATAGATATAGAGAAGAAATAAGAGAAAGAACATGAAAAAAATATATATATTTTTATTCATAAAAATTATTGAAAAATCTATTAAAATTAAACCGAACTGAAATATATTAAAATTATAATATAATATATTAATTTATATATATTTAAATTTTTTAATTTTTTAAGTTGATTTTTATTACATAATATAAAATTTTCATCTATTTAAAATATAATTATTTTTATTTTAATCTTTCATAAATATATTTAAAATATAATTTCATGTAATAAAAGTACTTTAATTTATTTAGTATTTATTTTTTATGCACTTTTTAATATTTTTATTTTTATTTATTTAAATAATTTTTAATGTTATTTAATTTAAATATGATTTAAATTTTTTACAAATTAATATGATTAATTTAGTTAACATATTCATCCTAAATTGATGAAATCAAATCGTCAACACCCAACCTCCTACAGAAGAACATTTGGTTAATATGTAGCTCTCGCATCAATAATTGAATATCATGGACGATATACTATAGTGTCTGTAGATATTTTCATGAGCCATGAACCGATATGAATTTAAAAATTTAAAAATTTAAAAATATTTAATTTTTTCAATTTGTAAATTTCTTTATAAATCAAGATATGATGTTAAACCCAAAAAAGGATTTAGGTGTATAATTATATGAGATTTTTACAAAAATATCAAAAAATAAGAAAAAAAATTTATTTTTATTATTATAAAAATATTTTTTCAAAAATACTATATACTTAAAAATATTTTTTTAAAAATATAACATTTATTAAATATATCAAATATATATAAAAAAATAGTAAAAATGAAAAAAAAAATAGTAAAAATGAAAAAAAAAATCGTATATTTATATAATTTTATCTATTTATAATTATATTTGGGTTAGATTTCAGCTCAAAAGAGGCGGCCTTTTCTGTTTTGATTGTCAATTCCAATGCAAATGAGCTAGCAATGTACGTAGCATGGCCGATCCAATCCACCATTGTCTAATAATTGATTAAAAATCTCGAACTGAAAGCATTAACAGTTAAAAAAAATTATTTTACTTTTGGTTGAACAGTAGTTAAAAGCATAAAGCATTAACAGTACTAAAAAGTTTAATCTTTCACTAAAGTCTCTTGACAAGCTATGTAAACAGTGGAAATTCTTTGCTGATTTTCAAGAAGCCAAGAAGGTAGTGACAAAGTCTTGTGACAAACCAGACTTGAAGATCAAGTGTCCTGCGTTCTGTAAAGATTGTAATTACAAAAAAGAAAAGAAGCATCACCGCCATTATCAGCAGACTTTCTCCTATAAATCCTCTTCTTCTAAGAAATATAAAGGCAGAAAAATGAAATTTTTCAGAAGAAGAACTTCAAAGAAAAGAAAAGGAGATAGGTGCTACATTTGCGGTAAGAATGAACATTATGCAAAGAATTGCAAGAACAAGAAGAAGGAAAAGGTTCTTGCTACAATATCAAAGTTTCCTGGTTATGATCCAGAAGAAGATTTAGAGTCTGTTTACTCAGAAACTGATGAGGAATCTCCAGAAACTGTTTTTGCCATAGACTAATCATCTGATGATGAATCTGATTTCTCAGACTCTGAATCGGAAGAATATTTTCCAATGAATGGTCTCACGCCCTGTTTCGGTTCAGTCATAGTCCCTATAATCCAAATTCAAATCCTTGTTGATAAATATGCCAAACCAGTAACAGTAGCAGCTCTTTTTGATACTGGTGCGGCTTCTTCCTTCCTGAATCCCATTATTCTCCCAAAAGAATATTGGCAATCCCATCATCAATCTTTCCAAGCAGCTAATGGTGAAAGTTTTTTAACTTACCTGCTTACCAAGAAGATTGCCTTAAAATTCTTTCCAGAACTTGTCATTCATCATAAGATGATAGGTTCTACACTTCCTGGTCGAGATGCCATTATCGAAGATATAATTCATCAACTTTGGTCAAAAAGAGTTTATCCTATGTCTGATAGATTACGGTTCAAGTCCTATTTCCTCCCTTATGATGCTCCTCAAAATATGTATTTGCTTGTTGTGAAAACAATTCAAGAGCAATTGCTGCAAGAATGTTGTGCTGAATCCCACACAGAATTCCTTACAAAGTGTCAGCACCCACTCTGGAAAAAATCTGAGTTCTTTATTTCTTTGCCTTTCAAAAAGAATGAAGATATAAATCCCACCAAAGCTAGTCAAGTTGGGATGAATCCAGAACACAAAGCTCTTGCTATTTCAGAATTACAGCAGCTCCAAGAAGAAGGACTTATTGAACCAACAACTTCACAGTGGGCTTGTTAAGCCTTCTATGTCAACAAAAAAAGTGAACAAGCAAGAGGAGAATTGAGATTGGTTATCAATTATAAATCTCTCAATGCTTTTCTCGCAGACATCAAATTCCCTCTCCCCCATTTTCACTCACTGTTTGCTAATGTTGTAGATGCAAAGATCTTCTCAAAATTTGACCTTAAAGTAGGATTTTGGCAACTTGGCATTCAGTCAGAAGACAGGTACAAGACAACATTCTGTATTCCAGAACATCATTTCCAATGGACAGTTATGCCCTTTGGATTAAAGACAGCTCCCTCCATATTCCAGAAGGCAATGATTAAAATCTTTCAACCTATCCTGTCCAATGCTCTGGTATATATTGATGATATTTTGCTGTATTCTAAGGATGAAGAGTCTCATCAGGAACTCCTCCAGAAATTCATGGACATTGTGATGCTCTCTCCAAAGAAGATGACCCTTGCTGTCTCACAGATTGATTTCTTGGGCATACAGATTGATAACGGGAAATACACTCTCCAGCCTCACATTGGTGCTCAATTGTTAAAGTTTCTAGACAAAAACTTCACCAAAAATGAGGTTTAACAATTTCTAGGCATTATCAACTATATGAGTTCCTTTATTCCTAGACTGGCCTCAATCATTCGTCCTCTTCAGCTCATGCTGAAAAAATCAACACCACCATGGTCTTCACCACAAACTACTGCAGTCAGAGTTATGAAGGAAAAAGCTCAGAAACTTCCTCCTCTTCAGATTCCTTCGGCAGATGGAAAAAGAATCCTCCAAACAGATGCCAGTGATTCCTTTTGGGCAACTGTTTTATTTGAAGAAAAGAATGGGACAAGAACTATCTGTGGTTATAAGAGTGGAATATTCAAACCATCAGAAGAACACTACAACTCTACTTTTAAACCATCAGAAGAACACTACAACTCTACTTTTAAGGAAGTTCTAGCAATCAGACGGGGAATTGAAAAATTTCAGTTTCATTTAATTGGCCACCATTTTCTGGTAGAAATGGATTGTACAGCCTTCCCAAAGATTTTATCCCTCAAGGCTAAAACAATTCCGAAATCAACAACTTCTCATATGGACAGAATGGTTTTCATCATATTCCTTTGATGTCAAACACATCAAGGGGAAGAACAATATCCTTCCAGATATTCTTTCCAGACCTTTACATCCTTTCCCTCAGCCTATCCCTGTTATATCCATGATAAATAATTCTTCACTATCTTCATCTTTGCCTCCTGAAATTCAAACCCTAATTGCCACCAAAATCATAAAATCCCGAGCCAAGGACTTAATTCTTAAATATCTTTCTCTGACCATTCAAACTCAAGGATTAAATTCCTTTGGACCCTTAACCATTCATCCAGACTATCCTTTCAATACTCTGTTCAAATTTCACCCCCATGAAACATTTTCCAAAGAACTTCTTTGTTTTTTGTTCTATTTATTGGAACAATACATCATTGGAATCCAGTTTCATGTTCAGACTACCCTTTGTTGGTTGGAAGCTTATCACTCTGGTCATCGCAGAAACCTTTCCTATCTGGACAAACAGGATGAGTATAAAATCATTTTTCTAAAATGGTTTTATCCTTTAGATTAGTGGATCCATAAATTTGAATTCCTCAGTTGTTCCCGTTCAAATTTGAGAACCACAGAAATAAACAGAAGAGTCATCTTCATCTTCAAGAGACAAGGGATTTTTCTACCTTCAGGAAGTTATGAGTATTTCTCTTCTGTTCAAGAATATTCAGTGAATCTTTTTGACCTAGCTCTTGATTGGGAAAAATATCCAAAAGAATTCTGACAATTTCAGAGAGAATTATCTACACTAAACATGTCAATCCCTCCTGATATTTGGCCAGCCATTCAAGATGAAGCTCATTGGGATTCTCTACCAAAAGATTTTTGCCACAAACTTCAGGAGGACTCTGATATTTTCTTTTATAAATATTTCCCGCTAGATACTGTTGGACCTTCAGAATTGGATCCTACAAATCCAAATACTTGGACCAATCTTACTCTAGGCCGCTCTGTATAAACTTTGGGCCTTAATATTTACTATCCAGAGTTTACTCCAGAAGGTCAAAACTTGCGAAGACAGTGGGCTTTAGAGTCAGCAGCTTACAAGCCCAATATGCCTGATCCAAACCCTGGCCCAAGTAAAACTTCAAGGCCTAACCCAGATATTGTTGGACCATTAAATCCGCCAAGTCATAATCCAATGGATTTAGATTCTTTTCGTTTGGATTTATCCTTATCATTAGACAGCAGTCAGACAGTTCCATACTTTCCAGATTCCCAAGATCCATATGAGTTGAAAAGTGAAGACCCCACTTTGTGGTGGAAAAGAGCTGGTCTGCCAGCCAAATCCAGTGATTCTAATGAACCAGGTCCAGAATGCAACCTTGGTACTCCATGATCTAGAAAGCATTTAAATTATTAAGTTTGCTTTATTTTACTTTTTAGTCTTTTAATAAAGTCTGTAAAATGCTTTCATTATGGCCTATTCTGTAGTCCTCGTGATTCCTTATGTCTATCACGAGCTTACTATTTTCTTTTGTTTGTTTGTGTGCTCCTCTATCTATAAAATAGAGGTTTGTTTTAGTTGTAAGGTATCCAATTCTAGAAATAAAAATCAGTGTGTTATATTAATCATGCTCTTCTAAACTTTCTTCTCTTTTCCTTAGTAAGATTAATATGCTATAACCTACATAGAGATTTAATGAGTATGCTCTATGGTTATCTTCTTTGAAGGATCCTCCATATCAGAAAATTATTTCTTCGACCTTGATCCTGCATGGATGAGTTTGCTCCAGTTTAATGATTATTCAAAATAAAGGAATAATAATCTATATTGAATTAAAGATAATAGTATCTTTGAGAAATGCCTGTGAGTGAAGTGGCTTGTCTCGGATTTACCTTATTTGATTCAATATTTTTATTATTCCAATATTTTGATTATTATCGAATTGGAGCTCTCTTATCCATATTGGTATCAGAGCCAAAAGAACAGGTTATATCATAATGATCTGAATAGGAAAACTTTCTCAAACCATGTCATCCTCAGATCAATTTCTACAACCCTCTTCTTCTTCTTCTCCGGCTCTTCCTTTCAAAAGATCGCTGTATGAAAAAATGGATCATCTTTATGAAATCTCATATCATAATGATGACAAGGTTCCTATTACTGAACTTTCCATAATGAACCCGTATTATGCCTTTACTAAACCAAAAAATAGATTTAAACAAACTATTAGTAGTCTAGTAAATCCTTCTAAGCTTCAAGTAAAGGAATACATACAAGCTACCAAATTTGATCAACACCTTCTTCGTGCCATCCAAAAGGAACAGTTGGTCACAATACAAATTCCTGAACACCTACCTCCACCATGGATTCGAGAAGGTTTCACTCATCTTCATTTTGGTGCTGTCAGATTAGCTTTGACTTTTCATGCTCGCAAGGGTCTTCCTACAATATCTAGAATTGCTCTGTTGGATTCTAGATTTTCTTATTACCAACACGCATGTATAGGCACAGTAGAAAAAACTCTTAATACAGGAACTGTCCTGATTACCATGTTCCCCAATTTCAACATGCCTATTTCAGATCCTCACTTGCTCTCAGCATTAAAAGTTCAGATACAGACAGTTGGAGCTGTTCCCTCCTCTCAGACGTATATGGCAACTCTTCACTACCAGGTTGTGTATAGAATCCAGAACCACTCTCTGGATTTCTCTTTGCCATAGGGAACAAATGATGCCCTTCTCCTTCATGTTGATTCAAACCACATGCCTAGTTGCACCTATGTTCCTAAGCAAATTCCTAGGGAACAATTATTGGAACTGATTCCTGAATCACGGGTGACAAATTTTGAACAAAGCCATGTTGCTGCTCAAGATGCCTTACCTATTCAATCAACAGAACCAAGCTTTTCAAGAAAACCTGATGGTACGGTGGAAATAACATATAAGAAGATTCCCTCAGCTTCTTCTTCTAGGCTATCATGTTTTACTACTCCATCAGCTCCTCCTGCTTCAATGATTACTCCCATGCCAGTTCCAATCAAATATTTTTCTGGAGAAGGAATGCCTGTTTACGAGTTTCAGAACTCAGATGGTCACTGTTACTGGGATGTTTGTTCCTGTTCTAAATGTATACAACCATACAATTCCCAGACCTAAGACCAGTCATCAACAAATTTATGAAGATTATGAATCAGGCAAATCGAATGTCTCAACTTTGGGACAACCGTCAGGAAAATTTGATTTCTTAGTCAAATATTCAGCACCACCTTCAGCTCAGGCTCCTCTGCCAGAACCTACAGGATGGGATGATGATGATAATAATCTCCCACCACCACAATTGCCTCCTCCAAGTCCTCTTAGACAATTGGCAGCTAAAAGACAACACTCTTCCTCTCCTAAGAAAGAATGGAGTATTAAACGAAGTTGTTCAGTTGAAGTAAAAATGAGTTTTAATCCTGCCCATACTCCTGTGTTTATGATGGAGCTAGTTTTTGAAGAAAACGATTTCCTGCCATTGGGAAAATTTGAAAATCGCGAGCAGAATAAAACTCATACTTGGAAGGTTAAAAATCCTACTGTCAGGAAAGCAGACGGATCTACTGAAACAGTAAGTGTTGCAAAACTGTTTTAAATTGGCAGTCACATAATGCTGTTATTCAGAATTCTTTCTTAAAGCGGATTGATGAGACTACCAGGAGAATAGAGTCCAAACTTGAAAAACAACAGATTCCTGAACCTACACCTCTTCAAGCTGTTACAAAGTGAATAGAAGATCTACATTAGGAAATCCTCTATTTGGTTCAGACTTCACAGCCTTTCTACAACTAGGAAAGAGAAATGAAAGGATTAAGGGCTCAGTTGACCACAATTCAAAAGATGCAAAAACAGGCTCAAAATCAACCAGCTTACCCTCCACATATATGGCCTCCTCAACCATATGTTCCTCAAACTAGACCTTTATACCCACAGCCATTATACCAACCACCTCCAATGATTCCTCCCGAAGAAAAATATCCAGTGGATCACTCTTATCAACCTGTTCCAAAAACTGAACCTACTAGATCACATAAAGAACCTAAACTCAAAAAACCAATGATGCCAATAGACCAACCCAGTTCAAACCCAATCTCATATTTTCTCACAGAACTCACTGAAAATCCTCTTGTAGAATCTCTTACAGTATTTATGAATACTCCACCTGCTTCAGGAAGTACTCAAGGAAGTCCTCATGTTCAACATCCTGAAGAAATGCATGCAGAATCTTCTGCTCCTCCACCAGGACAAACTCCACCCAGACCTCCACCTAATCCACCTCCTCAACAAACTCCACCTGAGCCTATATTCCATCAATATGACACCTATACATCAGAAAGAAATACCTGGCAAACTTTTGATGATGTGCCTCCTTCTCAATGGTGAAATAGGTTACATAAAATGAATTCCTGGTGTATGTCTAAAATGCGAAAAGAAGGAAATATCCTTAGGGCTGTCCTTGAATAGTTTGCCTCCAGAATGACAGGTTCTCTAAGAGAATGGTGGTATGCTCTTGGAGAATATCGTCAGAGACAACTTCTGAATCTCACCAGTATTGATTCTTTTGTTAGTACCATTTACGTTGAATTTCTAGGAAATTCTACACACTTTGTGGATCAATGCAGACAAGAGTTCTTCTAACTTAAATGTTGTTCTTATAAAAGAAGTGATTTGGAAAAGTATTATCAAAATGTAATTAAAAGATATTATGTCATTGGTGGTATGGATGATGTAAATTTCAAACAGACATATCTGAATTCTTTGTCAATTACATTGGGTAAATAAGTATTCAGATTTTTGGAACAAAAGAATTGGTCTCTTGTCTGATGCTTCAAGGTACCCTGTAGCTCATTTTAAATGCAATTGTTTATTTTAAAGAATATGATATTTAAAATAAAAAGTATTTTTTTATATTTTTATAAAATAGAAAGCTAATTTTTTTTAAAAAATTTAATAAAATTTTATATAATGACTCTTTAAAATTAATTTTTTAATAAATAATTATAATTTAATATTTTCCTTTTTTTTTAATTATTTTTTCTTCTATTTTTATTTTGTTTTGAAAATTGTAGAATATTTAATATACATATTAAATATTTTATGTAGAGAGTTGATTTTGACTCTTCACATATGGAGAGTCAATATTCACTCTGTATTTTATTTTTTCAAATTAAAGAGCCTATTGGAATTCATAAATTATCATTAATTTTTTAAAATAAAGATATTTATAAATTTGAATAGCCTATTGAAGATGCTTTAATGTATTATTTTAGCTAGTATGAAATGTGAAGGGTTTTTATTTTTTTACTAAAATATAAAGAGAATTTCATTTGTCTTCACTCAATTTAAAAAACAATATATATTATAATCATTTAATTACAATTTGTCATATAAAAATTCTTATATTTTAATTTTAGTAATTCTAATCAATGTGGCTAATATCTAATTTTGATCAAAATTTAAGTTAAAATATTACTAGCACTTTATAATAATAATAATAAACCATGTTTAAGTGGCATAATTTTCATTAAAAAATTTTAAAAATATTTTGATGGGATTTAGGTCAATGATCTAGCTTAAAATTTGGTAAATTGAACATGAATATTATTAAAATTAAAATATAAAAATTATATATTATAAATTAAAATTGAAAAATAATAATACGAATTATAACAAATTGAGAAACAATTATTGAAATTAATTCAAAATATAAAGTAATGCCAAACTAAATAAATAGAATTAAAAATGAAAAAGAAAAACATACTAATCATTTTGCGGACTGGATTGGGTTCGAGACGGGTTGAATTTTATCTGACACTTTTTTTATTTAAAAAAAAAAGGTTTAATCTGATTAATAAGAACTCAACCTTTGTTCAAATCTAAGTTGAATTTGAATATGCATTCTCATGCCCGACTTGACCCAACATGCAATTTCTATAATTTATTCCATCAAGTAAAAATGAGAAAAAAAATCGAAAAACTAAAAATTAATTAGAAATGACAAATTAAAAAAATGCAAATTTGAAAAAAAAGAAGAAGTAAAGCTTATAGTGACAAAAAAAAAATTCTGCATAGAGGAAGAAAAATAAGAAATTTGGGACTTAAATCAAGTTTTTTTTTTTTTTTTTAATTTTATGGAGGGGATGATCTAATAAATAGATAAAGGGGAAGGATAATTAAATAAAAGAGACTACGAGGGTGTTTACTTAAAATAGATATAAAACGTCGTTTTAAAATTTAAAAACAGAAAAAATTTAAATTAAACATGACAATTTTTTTTAAAACGATATTTTTAAAATTTTATTTTTAAAACAGAATTTGTACCTAGATACCCTCTAAAAGTGAGAGTAAACATGACAGTAATAACTAAATTAGATATTTTAGGGTTTGTATATATATAGAGGGAAAATTATATAAATATATATATATTTTTTTTTACTATTTTTTTTCTCTATTTTTATCGTTTTTATTATATGTTTGATATATTTTTAGTATATGTCATATTTTATAAAAAATATTTTTAAGTATATAATATTTTTGAAAAAATATTTTTATAACGGTAAAAATGAAATTTTTTCCTTATTTTTTCGATGTTTTAGTACAAATCCCATATATATATATATATATATATATCAAACTAAGCCGGGCTAGATCAATGTTACTTGATCTCAGGCCAAATCCATAAGATATTGAACTTTTCGGACTCAGGCTCGAACTCAGATCAATCCTTTAGAAAAATTCTTCTATCCAAGCTCGATATTTTTTGAGGACCTGAACGCCATGATCCAATCTAAACATAATTAATCAAATTTTAATTTAATTATATTGAAATTATTTTTAAAGCTTAAACGTTTTCCCATAATCAAATTTATATATATATAAAAAAAAATTGTATAAAATATGAATTTCCCTAATAAATCATATGCTAAACCTACCTACAAACTTTTAGATTGTCAAAATTAAATAATTAAAGTTTAATAGGCAATACCAATTAAAGATTTGGCTTTTAATCTTTTATTTATGACAAAAATTGGGATTTCAGGGCTAAAAAGAGAAGCCATATAAGAGTGAGATAGCAAAAGCTAATAGCGGAAAGAAGATTACTCTGAGACCAAATCATTAGATGGAAATGTGCTTTTATTAAAATTGCTTTTAGAAAGTTTAAAGAAGAAAAGGAAAAAAGAAAAAAGAAAAAAAGTAATACTGTTTTTGTAATTAGTGTTGAAATTTGGTTGAATTTTTAGAAGTGGGATTTTCCTTTGCTATGATGTTGCATCTCCCTTTAAAACTACTGACAACTAATATTGAAATTGCAAATAAATAAATAATTACCAAAAAATAATAGAAATTTGTCCCTAGGAAAAAAAAGCATAATTGTTGATTTTTATACAATTAAAGCATAATTATATGAAAATAAATAAATATCCAATACTTTCGAAGAAAATAACAATTAATATGAGTAAATTATTATTTAATCTCTGTCTTATGACTAAATTCACTGTTGCATCTCTGTTTTCTTTTAAAATAAATTATTATATTTTTTTAAAAAATAAATAAATTAATATATCATTAATATTAAATTTTATAAATTAATTAGTCATTTCATCCTTTTTTTTTTCAATTTACCAAACCCATTTATTACAAAATATAAAAAAAAGATTTTAGTTCTCACCCCAATTTAGTTCACAAATTTTAACATTAAAGACATATTAATGTATTTCTAAAAAAAATTGGTATGCACTAATGAATTTATTCACAAGTCATAAGCTAAATAGTTATTTGATTTTATAATATTTTTTTTAGATAATTTATATTTTATTATAATCACCATCATTTCATATAATAAATTTAAATTTTTTTTTATTTTAAATTATACTTTAATTATTTCATTTAATATAATATTGTATAATATAAATATAAATTACGTCATAATTTTAAGTAAATATCATATGTTATTAGTGATTATTTTTATTTTTTAATAGTTAAATATTTATTTCATTTCAATATTCAAATATTTATTTTATAATATAAAATGTTAGAGTTTAATTTTTTTTTAATTTAAAAATTTTTTACTAAAAAAAGTGAAATTAAAAATTAACTATTATTATACGAAGTATACCTTAAAAAGCACATCATCTCAATTGAACTGAAGTTCTAACTTGGGTAAATTTAGAAAATCTAAGCTATATATACACTGCAACTTTCTTTATATTTCCATTTGTTTATTTGTATTATTATTATTATTATTATTATCATTTATAAAATCCACTTTTTAAAGCTTAATAATTTAAAAAATTCAAAACTTTATGCTCTTTTTCAATTTGATCTAAAATTTTAAATTTTGTTAATTTTATCTGCTTTTTAAAATTAGTTGCAATTGTAGTCAACCCTCAAAAATAGAATTGAGAGTTTTTTTTAATTAATTTTAAAAATTAAGATAAAATTGATAAAATTTAAAATTTTAAACAAAATTGAAAGTGGATATAAAAATTTTAGAGTTTTTAGATTATCAAACCATTTTTTGAATTTATTCGTACTATTCTAAAATTACTTATCATATTACTGTAAATGAAAAATGCAAAATTTTTAGGGATTACTATTTAAAATTTTAATAATTTGAAAGATTAAGATGTAATTAATTTTAAAATTTTAAAATTTAAAGTACAATTTATTTTAAAGTGTATGGACTAAAGTGTGGTAAAATTTTATAATATTAAAAATGAAATATCAATTTATTAACCATTTCAAAGATTAAGATTATTAATTACATTATTAGGAATTTTTATAATTAACCCTTATCATTATTGTTTTTTTGTTTTACTATGATTGCATGTGCTTGGCCTTGATAATGAAAGTTTATGCTTAGAATGAAAGAAACAAAGAAAAAGAAAAAGCCTACAAACCTAACTCAAAATATCGTCTATTACTTGTATTAGTAAAACTATTATTAAAAGAATGGGCGGATTGCAAGCAAAATGCGATTTCAATTATTTTCTACTTAATAATTTCTCTTATTTTTATTGAATAAATGAATGAATAGCCGACAATATAATTTAAACTAATAATTTCGACTTATACTTATTGATATTGCCATTATTTATATTTTCACAATTGTTAGTAGTATTGCCTTTTTCTAGCAATTCTTAGTCCAAACAAATGCTTATAATTAGCACTAAATAATAGATAAAATAATATAATATTTTGAATGTGGGCTTTCTAGTTAATAAGACTGAATATTCCTTTGATTGCTATTAAATAGATGAAAATTAAAGCGATATATATATATATATATAAAAGAATAATATTGGTTCGGTTTAATTAATTTGAATGTTTATTATTAAACTAAATTAATATTTTTAATTTGAAAAATTTTCAAATCAAACTAAATCACCATAGTTAAACTGTCGATTTCGATTCGATTTATCGGTTTTAAACTAATTTTTTTTTTTATAAATTGTTATTATTTTATTATAAATTTAAGAAAAAATATTAGTAAAAAAAATTCAATATTGTACAACCCAAAACTTGTCTATTTCATTAAATAACACACTCAAAACTTGTATTTTTTTTAAGAATTAAACTATTTTTATTTATTTATAGTTAATTTTTCATGGATGATATTTTTTAAATTTTAAATTAATATTAGATTAAAAAATGTGATTGTATATAAAGTAAAATTAAATATATTTAATTGTAATAATGGTGAAAAAATAATATATATATATATATATATATATATATATATATATATAATTTTAATTTGATTCGGTTTAAAATCGAAGAAAAAAAATACTCAAATTATAAATTAAACCAAATTTTAAGTTTATTTTAATTTTTAAATCAAATCAAATCACATAAATTATGAAATCATTGATTTTATTTTAATTTGATCAACTTGATTCAGTTTAATAGGTTCGATCTTCCTCCCCTATATATATATTAAAAAATAGTCTCAAAAGAAATTTAAGAAAGAGACCAATAAAATTGAGAAATCTCAAAAACTTGATTAAAATTAGTGCAACAATCCTAAAATAATATACATGCTAAATAATTGTTGGATTTTGCTCTTAAACTATTACATAAAATTTGAATTTCGTGATTAAAATTAATAACTAAGAGTTCATTTGAACAAGCAATTGAAAATTTATCATTTAGTGTTTAAATTCTTAATTATTAGTCAAAAATATTTAATAAATACAATAATTAAAATAATACTTAGAAAATTTAGTTATGGATAATTAAGATATTAAAAATTTAAATTTTTAACTATTTCAACACTAGCGGGAAACTATTGAATTAAATAAATCCTAAATTATCAATATATAAGGTAAATATAAGAAAATTATTATTATAATATATAAATCAATATATATATTATATATAAATAATAAAAAGGATTAATAATAATTATAAAGAAATTATTAAATAAAATGAAAGCTTCCTCTATATTTTCACAAAAAATATATCTTATTTTAATCAAATGTATAAATTCATTTTTAATTTGTCATTATTATGACTCATAGCAAGAACTTTCACATGTCCGAATAAGCAACCATGCCTTGCAATTTGTGTTATGGCAAATTCACCTATTTACAACTCACATAATAATAATAAACATTCATGGCAGTGACCCACTCTGCGCTAGCTAGTGTGTTCTTGTCTATACTCCAAGAAAAGCTCCAAATTTCTATATATTTAAAAAAAAAGAAGAAGAAATGCTTCATTATTCACAGTACAATAATGGGGTGTTGCTAAAATGCACATATCTCTGCTTTGGATGCTTCCCATGTTATTGGGTTTCGAGCTGATCCCTCCATCTTTCTCCCCTTTCCCAGGCCTTTGTAAAAGCATAGCTTGCAAGAATACACTTGAGAGGGTGAGTTTTTTTATTTTATTTTATTTTACTTTATTTCATTTCTTGAATTTTTTTTTAGTTTAGTTTTTTTATAGTTGTGTGGAGACGATAAGCTTTTTTTTTTTGGTCGTTTTCGAAACCAAATCATTCTTTTGAATAAATGGATACTTGTTTTTGCTGTTCCTAGTAAAAAAGAAAAAAGAAAAAAAGAAAAAAGAAAAAAAGAAATATAGTACTAGTTCAGTAGTTCTTTTATTTAATATTTGCAGCAGCGAGGGGTTAAAAAAAAAAAAAAAAAAGAAAGGAAGAAGAGCACTGGTTTGAGGTCTCCTTTTTTGTCTGCCTCTCATTGCCAGTTTCCATGTCAGTGCTGTTTCTTTTTCTTGTCTTCTTTGTTTCTTTAAAAAATCTTTATTTTGTTTTGTGTTCTTTAAAACTAAAAAAAAAACAACTCTTTGATATTCTTCTTCCTTAAGATCCATCTGGGTAATTTTTTTTTTAACATTATCTTTGTTTTTTGTGTTTGTTTTGCAGCTTTGTTTGTTAGTGAGCTATGGAGATTTTGAAGTTGGGGACTAATTTAATGAGCTTTTCCTTTTTCTGTGGGCTTGTAAATCAGAAAGAACTGGAGTATGCAGTTTAAGAGTTGCAGAGTCATGATTTGGGAGTGAAAGCTTTGTTCTTTGGCTGTACTAGAAAAGAACATCACATCAACTTGGAGAGAGCTGCTGGCAGCTTTTTGTGTATGTATTTTTTGAGTCCATTATCTGAAATTGGATATTATTGCTTATTGCTAGGTTTTAAAGAAATTGGAACGCATTTAGACAATAGATGTGGATTTAAGGATTGCGGATATCTCTTAACTGGATTAACTTGAATAATTTACTAAAGAAAACATTATTACTTGTATAATTTATTTGGTCGAGACTTTGAAATGCAGTATTCTTTCTTGATTTATTTTCCCTTCTTGAAAAGTCTTTGAAGTCAATAAAGGAATGCGTAATAACTGAATATTATGGAAGTGGGTAGTTTTAGAGTTATCTTCTGGATGTGTATGATCAGTTGAGATAATTATGCATCAAGAAAGAATTGGAATGGATGCATCCTTTTTTAATATTGTGTTAATCTTTCTGGTACAGAAGTACAAGGAGTCGAGACTGCATCATTATGCCTTCAAATTAAACTCAGAGCATAATTCTCTTGAATATACTGAAGAAATGGGTTGTGTAGCTTCAAGAATTCATAAGGAAGAGAGGGTGCTGATTTGCAAGGAGAGAAAGAGGCTAATGAAACAATTAGTAGTGTATCGAGGAGAATTTGCAGATGCCCAATTGGCATATCTGAGAGCATTGAAGAATACTGGTGTCACCCTTAGGCAATTCACCGAATCAGAGTCATTAGAGCTTGAAAATACCTCTTATGCCCAGGCATTGCCTCCTTCCCCTCCTCTTCCTCTACCTCCTTCCCCTCCACCCCCTCCTCCTTTTAGCCCTGATTCAAGAAAGTCCATTGATAATCATATAGAAGAAATAGCACAAGAAAGCATAAAAATTGATGAGAATGATTTTTGTACCCCACCACCACCTCCAATGTTCAGTTCATGGAATAATATTTGGGATGATCTTGAGCCTTCTTCTCCACAACATCGGGGGAAGGGAAAAATGGCAGAATCAGTAGGTGAGGAGGAAAATTGGGCAGAGACTAAGACAGAATTTGAGGAAGAAGACCAGGAAGAGGATAATGCTAGGAATGCTGTTTCTAATTCACTTCTGCAGATACAACAACAGCAGCTGCCTTTAAAATTGATTGATGACGATTCATCAATGGTGAGCTGTTGTACTAAAGATACTGCAGATATGGCTACGGTGCAATGGAGAAACAAGAAGACCTTGGAGGGTATTGTTAAGGAATTGGATGATTATTTCCTCAAAGCATCAGCTGGTGGAAAGGAAATAGCTGTTCTCATGGATATTTCAAGAGGGGACACTTATCTACCTCGGAATTCCAAAGAAAATAAAAGTACTGGCTTCTTTCACTAATTTATCATTTTCTTGATGATCTTTGTATGCATCCATAAGAGTGCGTGTGCTTGTGAAAAACTTTTAGCAGAGAAGTTTCGTTGCTTAACATGATAAAGTCTTTTTTTATTGCTCTATCATTGGTTTTTGTTGTTTTGTGTGAGCAGAAAATTGTGGTTATATTTGGACATCTTTGTTGGAAATTCCATCTGGTGCGATCATTGTATATTGCATAACAACTAGGCTTTGGTTTGGACTTTCTTCAATCCATATTTCTAGTTAGATTGTGGTGGATCTTTTGTGGTATTTTAAATTATTTAAGCATTCACATCTTCATTAAAATTAAGAAAATAAATGGTACTTATTGTTGTTGTATTTTTTGTTCTTGTATCATTTGAGTACTTCATTTAGTAATTTAAGGCATCTGAATGAACTTTAAATGTGTGGTTATCATTGTAAAGGGGTCTTCTATTTCCAGAACAAATATTTTGAATAGGTTTGTTCCACAGTTACTGGAATAATTTGTGTTCAGGAGTACTAGTTGCCAGTAGGCAAAAGATGGCAGAGTTATTTGTTTGAAGCATGTATTTGCTTTGTTGACATCATGATGGTTCATTAGGTAAAGCTTATTTTACCTCTTATCTACAGGATAGCCACCTAACTTTATCCTACATGATAACAGATGGCCTCTCTATTGAGAACAATTACTGATCATGGATTTCACTTTAACATTCAAAATTCTACCTAGAGCTGTTGTTTGGGTGCCAATGTACATCCTTCTTGATCTTACCTTAAGCTTGTACATAGCCTTACTTTAGTCTTACTACTCTTTTATTCAATATATGTTAACCCAAAAGCTTATGCTAACTATATCAATCCTTTCTAAGTTCCAAGAAGTTTTGGGTTCCTTTTATATTAATATTCTTTGGTTTGTGACCCTTGTTTTACTAAGTGTTTCATCTTGAAATGTTGGAAAATTAATTAATTGCAAGGTTGGTTGACAAGAATAACCATATAAATATGTATTTGACATGTTGGGGTACATTTTCATCAGCAAGTAAACTGAATGCAATTTGCATATGAACAGAGTGATCTATCTGTATATGGTACAAGGAGTTAGAGCATTTGGAGGTTGGGGAGGTTGGAGCATTCTGTTGTAAGCCAGGTAGGGTTAATGAAATTATCTGGCAAGTGGCACTCATCTTAATCTCTGTCTTCTGTAGCATTGGACTTAATGTTCAGGATCACTGAACAATCAGATACATTCCTTTGAATGTGCTAGCTTTCCTGACCAGGAATGTTTAACTGATATTAGATAGGGGCACAATAATATCTGTTTCCTATTGTTCCTTTTTATGCAATCTAAGTATTTTGTTTTGCTTGTCATTTTGGTCCTTCATATGCTGCAAATGGTTTATTCCATATACTTTATATATGGATGTGCCTGAGTGCATGATCATAAATAACTTCTTGATATTTTTATTGCTAGTAGCTGCTTTAGTTATTAAGTTCCTTCTGGAAAATGTAATAACTTTTGTTTACAGGGAAGAGGAGTAATTCTGCAAAGGTCTTCAGTGCACTGTCATGGAGTTGGTCTTCTAAGTCCCTTCAGTATGCAAGAGATGCTACGGAGGTCTATAATCCCAGTGAACCATGCAAGCCTGGAGCTCATTGTGTCACACTTGACAAACTATATGCTGCAGAGCAGAAACTGTACAAGGCAGTGAAAGTAAGAACGGCATTTTCCTTATAGATGGAATGTTTGCATTCTTATTAAATGGCTGCATTGATCTCTCTCTCTCATTCATAGTATTAAATAGTAGTCATAATAACATAATGATCTTGTTCAAGAGATTAAAGTCTGTGTAAGAACACAGATTCTTTCATTTTCTTTTTTGGCCAGAGTAAAAGAACATTTTCTTTTGTCCTTTTGGTGAATGATTTGCTTGAGAGATAAACAAAACTTCAACTTTTAAGCTGTAATAGATGATATTTGATGTCTTTTACCTCTTAGACTGATCTATTTTAGACTTTAAAATATACTGAGATATTTATGTCAGCACTAAAATGACGTACATGACTGATAAGACTCCTGGTCAGAACTGAAATATCTTTCCATGTTTATGCATTCTTAGGATATCATAAAAGAATTGAATTTGAACAATTCAAATACATATACAACTTGTTTTTAAATTACTTGCTACAATTTATTCTAGGTTAATATGCAGTTCATGAGTGAAACACTTTTTATGTCCATAACAGAAGTAAATATTGTCATGGTGGCAATGTTTCAGCATTTTCTGATCCTCAGTTATTTGTATGTGAGGACTCAGCGTGCAATTCTGCTTCTTTTAATTTGTGGCATTTGTTTTTCCTCTCCCACTGAATAAATATTTGTGTTCTCTGTTGGCCTAATAATCAATTGATCACAATATGCAGGAAGAAGAAATGACCAAAATAGAGCATGAGAAAAAGTCCATGTTACTGCTGAAACAAGAAGAAGAAAACCATGACTTATCCAAGATTGATAAAACTCGATCAAGTGTTGAGGATTTGGAGATGGATATAAGACGCTTGCAGCATTTAATAAGTAATACTTGTTCATCCATATTGGAACTCATTGATGCGGAGCTGTACCCTCAACTTGTCACATTAACTTCTGGGTAAATAAATTGCTTTAGACACCTATCATATGCTCTTGTTTTTGTTTGACATATCAATAATGTAGGAGAAGCAAGATTGTTTTTCAGTTATTTGAGAAGTTATCATAATTGAGTTCTTCACATAACCTGTTTATAATCTCCATGAAGTCATTACGAAATTGATTGCTATCATCTTGTATTCTGTTTGCAATGGTATCATTCTTTTTGGTCAAATGGCTTGTTTGTATCAACTGGACAACTCTGATGGTCTGATCATTTTGGATGTGAGCGGGATTTGACCATAGGCCTCTAGTGACAATGTCAATGACTTCTATTGCTAAGAATATAGCACCTACACAAATTTTTGTTTAAAATAATTAACTTTCCCCATTTCTTATTCGTATTTTTTGGCCATCTTATGGCTGCATGCATGATTACTTAATGTAACAAGTTCATGTATTGACATAGTGACCATGTCCAAATTTCATTTGGATTTATCAGGGTAAAAAGATTATGATCCCATACACTAGCTTGTGTGAACCATGATAAAATTGCGCGCACTGGTTAAACCACATAAAGATGTTATCAAATAACAGGTTTTACTTTCTCCAGTAATCAATCTATAGTTGGTTTATAGGATATCATGCTCATGTAGTTGGTCAGTTGGCTCAGCAGCCGGTTTGGTGAACGGTGAATGCCACTAACCTTTACAAGAAGGTTAAAGAATTTTAGAAATGCCTTAAAGACTGCACTATTTAGAGGAGAACTGTTATCCCATAGTCACCTTAGGAAATATTTTATTTCTTTCATCTCAACTATGAAATCTATATTCGAGTGAAATACTAAGCAGGCCTCATGTTTCCTTTAGATGTATGCGTCAAATGATCTTTATTATCCTAATTTGACAGTAGAAGTCAAATTGATCTTGATTGTCCACTAACCTTTGCTTGATTGCTTTTACAGTCTGAAAAAAATGTGGAGAACTATGTATGAGTGCCATCAAGTTCAGAACCATATTTCTCAGCAGTTGAATCATCTCACTGATAATCAAAGTGCAGACATGACTACTGACTATCATCGCCAGGCCACAGCTCAGCTTGAAACTGAGGTCACCTCCTGGTACATCAGCTTCTGCAAACTTGTTAAGTCCCAACAGGAGTATATATGTACTCTCTGTAAGTGGATTCAGCTCACTAACTGCCTTGTAGATGACAATCAGCACAGTAGTTACTCGTCTGCTGTTCGTAGTCTGTGCAAAGAGTGGCAGCTTGCCTTTGATAGATTTCCTGATAAGGTCATCATAATCTTCCTTTGAACATTATTATTTACCTAGGATCCTATTTATTTTTGCATATCATGAAACTAAAACTAACATATATTTTCCTCTTGTGGTCAGTTTCCATGTTTTGAGCCGACTGGTCGCAGTTACATTACCTTGGGATTTATGTGTTTAGGTTGTGAAATGTTGTGCTTTACAAATGAAAAGCAATTTCCTTTGGTATTTCCATAGTTTAAAAATAATAAAAAAGGGTTTATTTTGAGTCAGTTTCCTTCCAAATGTTCTTTTAGTTGTGGATAATAGTCCAGTAGAGCTAGTTACAATTTCTCGAGTCATCATAATGAGGAGGTGATGTATTATTAAAATGCAACCTTTGATTGTGCTAGTGTTTGATTGAATTTCATGTTTCTTATAAATTGTGCATAAAACACAGGAAATTTCAAGTTTCAATATGAATGTGATGATTTAATTTATTTTTTGCCCATCATTATTGTGATGCTGCCTCCCTGCTAAACTGCCGACTTCTATGTAAAAGCAGTGGATTGATTTCAGCGTTGTGGAGCTTTGCACATTGCTAAAAGTTAAATGTGGATGATTAATTACCCTTTCCTAGTCGACTTCTATCTCTGTGTTTTAGCCTTATTAGCTTGGTATATGTTTTGAGAATATAATGTCTTGCTTTATTGGGGTCAGTCTTGAATCATCATATCTGGATTTTTAGATATGATTCCACTTCAAGGATAGTCCAGACAGTAAGTTGCAAAGTTGGATGATAGATTTAATTTTCCTATCTAATTTAATCCTTGCATGGTTGAATATAACAGTTTGTGCCATGGTCACACAAGCCTATTTCCCCGAGCAACTTCTTAGCTCAATATTCACCATGGGTCACAACTGTCATCTGAATGGAATATTTTATTGGTCTCTTTTGATTATGAACTGTATTGTGAGAATGAATTCGGTAACACTTCTTGTATGCTGTAGTTTCCATTTACACTTGCATGCTACAATCACTACTAGTACTACCATTTCTGATATATGAATTCTTTGTACAGATAGCCTCAGAGGCTATTAAAAGCCTTTTGTCTGCCATCCAAGCGATAATGCTGCAACAGGTAGAAGAGGTCAACCTTCACAAAAAATCTGACAAACTTGATAAAAGATTGCAGAAGGAGTTATTCTCACTTGTTGAAATGGAGGAAAAAGTTGATTGGAGCTTTGCTGTTGGAGACACACAATCTGATTTGAGCCCTAAACATCCCTTGTCAATTAAACGTGCCAAAATCGAAGCCTTCAAGAAACGGGTGGACACTGAGAAGGCTAAATATTTGAACTCAGTTCAGGTTACCAGAGTTATGACTCTAAACAACCTGAAGACTGGCCTCCCTAATGTATTCCAGGCATTGATGGGATTTTCAAGTGCCTCTGCTCAGTCTTTTGAGGCTGTTCACAGCCATGGCAGACCAGCAGTTGATTGTTATGCATCAGAAAGCTCAGTGAGCTAAATTTATTAGAATTGCAAGACGAAAACGGTGACTTAGTTGCATTATGAAGTCTTTTCGGTCAATATAGGCCCCAGTGCAAGTTCTTTGTCAAATTCAAGGAGTGGAGATCAAATCAAATTGTAATAAGTTTATAGCAGCTGATATTGTTGTGTTGTCAATTATACTGGTGGACAGGGTGGAGTTCATGCAACTTCAAACAATTTATACTTTGGATGCAGACCACCTTCAAACCGATTCAAATGTATCTTTTCTCAGCATTAATCTTGATTATAATATTCTCTGGATTGATTTCCTAAGAGTTATCATCTACCACCTCATAATTTGAAGTGTGCAATTTATGGATGGTTTTAATCGCTGTTCTCATTTTTGGTCTCCGCTCACTTTGATGTGTATATGGTGTACATTTTGTATTTTATTTTGGTAAATTGGCTTTCGACTAGAGTTTAAAACTCGAAAACTGGAAAGACTAATGTCACTGCATGAATGAGATAAATTAAAAGAATGCACATATTGGGGATAGTTATGAATTTTGAAATGGAAAATTTTTGAAATGGAAAATTTAGTCCTATAATGAGAATGAGGATATATGTGATTAAAATAAAAAATAAAAAAAATGAGAGATTTAGTTTTATTAATCATAGGATCGAGACAAAGATATCTGTAGTTAAATAAAAATAAAAAACAAGTAGACAACTCTAATAATACCACTGCACCAATGTTCTAATCAAAAGACAATTAGACAACTCTAATATTATTCTTAAAGACGAATTTAATAAGATTAATTACTCTAAAATTTTTATACTTTATCATATTATATTAAAAATTTTTGTATTTTTTAAATTATATTAAAAAATCTGTATATTTTGATTCAGTTAAAAAAAAATCATTCTATTAAAAAATCTGTTAAAACAAATAAAAATCCATAATACTCCTCATTTGTATTTTAAATTTTAATAAAATATCATCAATCCATCAATTTCTCTTTTACTTTCAATTTCCTTTTATTATTATTAGGGATAAACATCCAAATTAATTTTATTCCAATATTTCACTTCAACATTTCATATTTCGTAAAAAAAAATTCAATAAGTAATTAATCTTAAATTCTATCGCTGTGGTCTAAGAGCATTTTTTAAAGTACAATTAAGGAAGAATTCACCATAATTATAGTGACCAGCATCATTAGGGCCTGTGATGAATTGGTTCGGTAAGAAAGCTTTCATTTTTTTATCTAGTTTTAGGTCAACGAAGTTCGATCTTTCACCTTCCCCATGTCTTATCGGCGGCGACGTTCTCGTAAGGCGCGATCGATAAGAAATAGAGAAGGAAAATCACGTTTTGCTTTGTTTTGGCTCGATCCCTAAATTCCTTTAAAAAGAATACAACAATTGATGCGTACCTATAGATTAGGGGATCCAAGATTCATCAAGTTTTCTCTTCTTCTTTGACAACATCTTTCCAGTCTCTGCTTCTGGGTTGGTATATTTATTACCATGCAATAGCGAGTACTCCTAAGAAAGGTAAATACCATGATTGGGCTTAGATTTATACCATTCTCCTAACTATGCCATCAAGAACTAAATAAGTAAGATGACTGCCTTTCATGGAGTTGTTGCTACAATAGGTCTTCGATAGCCAGAGGTAGAGTTCTTCCACCGTTAAGGGCTCAAATGGTTGAACTTAGCCAAAGGCTTGATTCCCTAAATGAGATCCTCAATTTTATCAACACAAGCAATGGGATTTTTGAAACTGATCATCAAGATCGTCTGCAAGCAACTACTGCTGATACCTTCATGAACCCATTTAATTTGATCTATCTTAATCAACCCTATTGGATTTGTATATGGTACATTTTATATCATGATTTATATATGGCTTTCATTATTATGACTATTTGAATAACTGCGTAATATAAATTATTATAATAATATTCCTAGAATAAGATATTCTAACATCATCTCTAGTCAAGTATTATTGTGAAATGAGATACCAATAATATGTCGAGACTAGTATGCGTAGTGACTGATGACAACAGTCATGGATATGAGATATCAAGTCAACACATAAGTACGTGTTGGAGAACTATATACTAGATTGACCCATCATGAGAATACTACATGGATTGTTGTATGAATGTCATAAGTATTTCTCATAGTGATAATAATAGTATGATCCTTTGACTTGAGATCATCAAAGATCCCAATATAAGGAGTTGTATATCTTGATACTGTTAAACGTCTTCTGTAACAGGATGTACTATAAAAACAGCAATTGGATATGCCACAAATTATGTAGAGGGATGTTGAGTGATCAAGATAGGATTTGTCTCTCCTATATAATAGGAGTGATGTCTTTGGGCCCTTTGATTGAGTGAGACCTAAAATGCATGGCCATACTCAAATGAGTCGATATGTGATATTGATGTTATTTGATTTAGGAGTCTACTCAGGTATCAAAAACATGAAGATTGAATTATGTGGGTATGACATATTCCATGACTCGTGTTCAATCGAGACATCTAAGACAAAA
>CANXYC011760352.1:0-18405 GCA_948193065.1 Aleurites moluccanus
GAATATTAATCAAAATTAATAGTCTTAAATACTTATAATAGAGTCTATATACTCATATAGATCTATTCTATCTATCAAAAATTCTTAATCTAAAGAGAAAATGAAGTTTGGAGAAAATTATCTTATTTTCCCCAAAACTGAGTTCTTGAAAAAAAAAATGACTTGAAAATGATGATCACAGCCTTAAATACGCTAACTTAATGATTCAATGCATTAATTTCGAGTATTAATGCATTAAAAATAATTGGGACAGATTTGAGAAATATAGGAGAAGAAATGAGAACAAACGAAGAAAAGAGAAGAAGAAAATATCGTGAAATTAGTTACTGCTTCTCCTTTTAAAATAGGCTACTGCCTCTTAGTTTCCCACTTCACCAAACTCACTTCGCATATCCCACTTCGTATATGCCACTTCGCATATCCCACCTCGCATATCCCACCTCGCATATCCCACTTCGCATATGCCACTTCACATATCTCACTTCACATATGCCACTTTGCATATGCCACCTCGCATATGCTACCTCGCATATGCCACCTCGTATATTCCACTTCGCATATATCACCTCACATATCCCACTTCACAAATGCCACCTCGCATATGCCACCTCGTCAATATCCATTTTGGCGAGCTGGAATCCTGCCTCGCCAGCCATCTCGCCACTTCGCACTAAAATGGCTCGCGAGGGAGATAAAAAAATTCCAAATGTCTTTATTCTTTTTCCTAGTTAACTTAGACTCAAAGGGCCACAATTCCATGCTTACCTCTCTAGCTCGGTCAATCTCTAACCATTTTTCAGAAAAATAACAAACAAACTCAAATTTTCACATTTTCATAATACACATCAAACTTACTGCAGGAATTTAAAAATTACACAAGTTTTGATTGAGGAAGCATATCTCCTCACACACACAAAATTTTATAAAACAATTCTACTGATTTATAGAATATATATATAAATCTACAATTCTTATAATTTACTCTTTTAAAGCCACAAAACTGACTCACCAAAATCTTTCCTACATACCAAAAATTCTGAAATTCTCCAAAACATTAATCTATCCACAACATCTCAATAATTAAAAAATCAAATCAAATATTTATTAACGGGTATTATAATTAAGCAATAATACATCATCACTGTTAATATAATCAATATCATTCAAATCAAGTAGTATTTGAATCAATGGCATAGCAGAATACAATATAAAAGTAAGGATAAAGGTTATGGTAAACAACAAAGGTATGGAACAAAAGTTGGTTCGGTGATGAAAATTGGTAGGCCAATTGGCATGCCAACATCACTAGCGATAATGGCATTCAAATGGTAGGCCTATGGAATACAAATCAATAGACCAATGGCAAATGAACTAGGCATTTCATCAAATACATGATGGGCATACAATGACAAGTCAATAGGTTAAGTTTAGGTGCAAACTTGACTTGCCTAATTCAATTAATACAAAGTCACATTGTCAAACAAGGTATAGGAATTCAAAGAACCACAATTAAACAATGTCAAATAGATCAAATTGGCTAGGAAAAGTATGGCAAAATCAAGCAAATTCCAATGGGTAAACAATGCACAATGGGTTCAGCCAAAGGGTGGATTTCACAAATGGTTTTCATTCATCAATTCAATGTTATAGGCATGTAATTTGATGCAATGTAAACTCACCTAATGCTTCAAATCACCTTTACATAAGCCAATTCCACTAAATTTCCCAAATGTGCTATATAGAACACTTTGATCCCAAATTCAATTCTACATCAAATAAACCACTAATTAGTTGTCTAATCACATCCAATTAACCAATTCTAACATTAATTAACATAAACTAACTCTAAATCATCAAATCATATCTTACAACGTCAAATTAATTCAACCAAATTAGGGATTTTAATCAATTTGCATCAATTGATACAAATTAACACCAAACCCATCTAATTCAACATAAATAACATCTATTTAATCAATAAAACTCAACAAATAAACTCCTTACCTAAATTGCACAAAGTGGTTGAATCCCTTCTTCACCAAAATTCTTGAATTCCTTTGCTCCTATCTACAAATTGATGATGGAAATAGATTAAGCTAATTTGATTTGCTATTTTTCTATCAACTTTCCTTAGAATTTAACAAGAAAAGATGAAAATTTAGTTTGGAAGAAAGGAAGAACATGGTTCGACCATGTATAAGGAAGGAGAAGAAAGATGATGCAAATGGCCAAATGAAGAAATAAATAGAAAAATCAATATGCACAATTACAACTAACTCCCCGAACTTTCATCCATTACACTTTGCTCCAAAATTTTCTGTAATTTATTTTGTTAATTCTGTCTGGAATTAGATATCATAGTAGGGAGTCAATAGGCTTATTTTAATTTATACTTATTTATAAAAATAATTCCGGAGTTATTCTGTAACCTCGACCGACCACTTTTCACTATTCACCTTAAACTTCCATATATTTATAATTATGTCATTACTTACTTTTTCAGTATTCCTAAATGATTTTCACTTCTTTCTTTTTACCCAAATTACACATAAATTATGGTGATCTTTTACCCTCAGGTCAACTTCAGAAATTCTTCTGTTGACCGGACTGCTCATTTCTCGGCAGTATTCCCGACACCGCCGCTTTCCAGAAAAGTATCAAGTTCGCTTTCTAACTGTGTCTCTAAAATTATTTCCCATCATTTCAAGACTAATGAACCACATACTGAGAATTAATTCATGCACGAGAGTTATAAAATTATAGGGTATTACAATGTCTTGTATAGATTTTAATGCCATTTGGCTGCTTCTCCAATAAGTAATAGGACTAGCAAACTAGAACATTGGGTCTTGGTCAGACCTACAACGCTCATAATGGCAATGTATTAGTTTAAGTGGACCTTTGCATCTCAAATCCCATCAAACTTTATAAAATTTGTCATCTTGAAATTGAGAGGCTATGAATTTTTCTCAGTAACAGTAAATTCATTGAAGTCTACTATGTCTTTTATGCCTTTGCCTTTGAACAACTTCTCAATATGACTTATTTGACTTGTCATGGCTTGCATCTTCTTATCTCCCTTTTCTCTGTTGATAGCCAAGTACTCTTCCATATCAAAAATAAAAAATAAAAAAAAAATAATTTGGCTCATCTTTAGGATCCATATCAACTTGTTTACGATTACCAACATTAGCAACAAGTGAGATAGCTTTGGAAGTTCCAATCCCTTGTGAATGCTCAATCAATACTTGTTGGACTTGTTCTAGAATTAGACATGAAAGTCGAGTGGTAAAGAACTTCTCCATCATTGCTTCAAAGTTCTTTAGATTATTATCCAATCTAAAGTTTCATGGGTCTGTAATTGCTTTGATTGCTAAACTCAAAAAGAGAACTAAAGTGACTATCAAAACAAATGAGTTAATATATGATGCATATATGTCATGTATATATGCAATGTATGAGATGCAATAATATAAAATTCTAATACAATCTCTCCTTTTGTCATTCTTTAAATTTTTGAATCAAGATTTAAGATGAATATCCTTAAGTGCTTGGACCTTTGTAGATTATTATGGATACCCTACCTTTTAAGATTTTCTAACTAAATATTTTCTCTCATTACCCTTAACTTTTGCCTAGGATTATTGAAATCCTAGCAAAGTTTTTCTTTTTTCTTTTTTCTTTCTTTTGATTCATTTTTTTCTTTTCCTTTTATCTCACAACTCACTTTACGTGTCACAACAATATATAGGCAAATGTAGCTACTTTATTTTATTATTTAAAAGAGTAAAGAGTTTTACATATGCATAGCATTGCAAAAATAGCATTGACTTTAACAAGTGCAAGCTAACTTGGTCAAAGGTCTTCATGCTTCAAACTTCATGGTTGAGATAGAGAGGTTTCCTTCATCAATCAGGTCTTGGATTTTATGCTTTAAATGAGTGCAATAGTTTGTGTCATGACCAATAATGAAAATGGCAATAGGAATTTGTGTTGAACCTTTTTGGCAATGGAGTGGTCATTGGATTTAGATCCAAAGGTTGCAAAAAACCTCATTCTTCTAGCCTTTCGAAGATTTCAAACATTTATTTCTCAAAGTGAATGAAGTTCCTTTATTGCTTACTAGTTCTCTCTTCAACAAACTTTGAACTAAAGTATCCCCTATCTCTTTTAATATTGAGCTTTTCCAAATGCATAGGTGATGCCCCTATATAAGCTTTCAAAGATGGTGGGCTTGATTTCAACTTTGATATCATCTATCATATAGTCAATCTCATATCTCACTTTGTTGATTGTGGCCTTTATATCTTTCCTCTTAAGATTCATTTCATACTAGAATTACTGATGATTCTGCCTCTAGCTTCGACTAAATAGAACGAAAGGAAATTTCCTTTCTAAAGTTTCTCATTGAAATTATGAAAAAAGATCTATTAGATATTTTACTTCATCATAAAGATAATTGTGAGATATTCTTTATAAATATTTAATTAAAAATGAAAATATTACATAAATATATTCTTTTTTTATTTTTTTTTAATTTTACGGTTGTTTTTTTCCTTTATTTTTACTGTTTTTTGGTATATGTGTAGTATATTTTTGATATATGTTTGATATATATCGTATTTTTAAAAAAATATTTTTAGATATGTAATATTTTTGAAAAAAAAAAATTTTAACAGTAAAAATAAAATATTTTTTAAAAAAATCCCATTAATAGAAAAGACATTAAAAAAAATTGCAGTGGACCTTTCAATAGAAAATTTGGCCCAAAACTCAAAGACCAAGTAAAGTAAAGTAACAGGTCCCTCAAAGGCTTGGCCTTTTTATTTTTTATCCCTTTTTTATGGTTTAGGAGGTCCTAAGTCTCCTTAGGTTCTTATGTTCTATTTTTCTTTCTATTTACACAACTTTCACCTTCTTTATATATTTAAATTAATTTTAAAAAGCTTCATTGCTTAGCTCTTTGCTAAGCAACACATTTCTGGACTGCTATTATCACAAAAATAAAAAATTATAGGATTAAAATTCAGCACTTATAATAAGTATTTTAGGTTTTTTTTTTCCATTCACTTAATGAAAAATTTTAGTTGTATTGAATAGAAAATTATTTTATTAAAACAAATAAATGTGAAAATTATTTAATTTATTTATTTATTAAAATAGTGAGATAAATTTATTAATTAAGTTAAATTTTGGAGATTAAATGTGACAATATAATAATATAACAATGCCTAACAGATAGCGTGGGGATACCCAAAACTTTTTTACCTGATACAGCCGGTGATAAGTACATTTTTCTAGAAACGTTATCTAAGGAGAGGAGAGAGAGAGAGAGAATGAGCTTGATTTATCTTCCATCTCCATTTCGCATTTGCCTCCTCAAATGGTAAGATTATTTATTTATTTCATAATTAAAATAAATAAATATACAATACAATTTATTGTAAGAACTTAGAAGTCAAAAGCCCACCAATACAAATTCTTTTTCTTTGTCCATTTTCTTCCCTTGCAAATTGCAATTTGATTCACATACTGCATCGCCGAATAGAGCTCTCTTTTACCTTTCCTCCTTTCCTTCGTTGTCTTCTTCAACCAAAAAAAAAAAATGGCTACAATTACTACCATAGAAGCTACCCTGACCATAAATCTTCAATTCTTTCAAGAGTTTTGCTGGTTCTTAACTAAACACACACACTCTCTCTAATTTGTATTTTTTTTTTTATTAGTTTCTTTCGGAGTCGGAAATGGATTTATGGCTGATAGTTATTTTGGTTGGGTTGTGCTTTCAGTTTCATGTTCTCCATTCTCAGACTCAGAACATAACATGCAATGAAAATGATTTGAGAGCTTTGCAGGATTTCATGAATGGTATGCAATCAACAATTCCAGGCTGGGATTCCTCTAATTGCTGTAATTGGTCAGGCATCACTTGTAATTCTTCTTCTTCTCTTGGCCTCTTAAATGATTCTGCTAAAGTAACTATGTTGGAGCTTCCAGGAAAAAGATTGACTGGCAAGCTTGTGGACTCACTGGGCAATTTGGATCAGCTCAGAACCCTTAATTTATCTCATAATTTTCTCAAAGATTTGCTCCCTTTCTCTGTGTTTCAGTTTCCAAATTTGGTTGTCTTAGACTTGAGCTTCAATGACTTCACTGGCTTAATCCCACAGAGCATCAATTTACCCTCCATCACTCACCTTGACATTTCATCAAACAACTTAAGTGGATCAATTCCTACAAGCATCTGTGAAAACTCTACGCAAATTCAGGTGATTCGCTTGTCAGTTAACTATTTCTCTGGTGCTCTTTTACCAGGGCTGGGGAAGTGTACTTCCTTAGAGCATCTCTGTCTTGGCATGAATTATCTCACTGGTGACATAGTAGAGGATATCTTTGGCCTTGAGAAACTCAAGTTGTTGGGTATTCAAGATAACAAGCTTTCTGGGCAGCTAAACACTAGAATTAGCCAACTGCGGAGTCTTGAACGATTGGATATTTCCTCCAACAATTTTTCAGGTACCATACCAGATGTTTTTTATGGTTTGGCCAACTTTAGCTATTTCTTGGGTCATTCCAATAATTTTCATGGTACAATTCCCATTTCTTTGGCAAATTCTCCTTCACTTACATTGCTTAATTTGAGGAATAATTCCTTGGAAGGTGATATTTATCTTAATTGTTCTGCTATGACTAGTTTGGCCTCTCTTGATTTGGGTTCTAATAAATATAAAGGGCTCGTGCCTAGTTATCTTCCTTCTTGTAAGAATTTGAAGAATATTAATCTTGCCCGGAACAATTTCAGTGGTCAAATCCCAGAAAGCTTCAAGAATTTTCAGAGCCTTTCTTATCTTTCCCTATCAAATTCCAGCATCTATAATCTTTCTTCTGCCCTGCAAATCCTGCAACAATGCAAGAATTTACATACTTTGGTCCTCACATTGAATTTCCATGGTGAACAATTGCCTGTTCATCCTAATTTCCATTTTGATAACTTGAAGGTACTAGTTATTGCTAGCTGTAAACTCAAAGGATCAATACCTTTTTGGTTAAGGAATAGTACCAAATTGCAACTGTTAGATTTGTCATGGAATCATTTGGATGGAACTATTCCTCTCTGGTTTGGTAGTTTTCAGGATCTCTTTTATTTGGACTTGTCAAATAACTCGTTTACTGGGGAGATCCCAAGAAGCTTAACTCAATTACCAAGCCTCATCAGCAGGAATATCTCATTGGTGGAGCCTTCTCCAGATTTCCCTTTTTTCATGAAAAGGAATGAAAGTCAGCGGGGATTGCAGTATAATCAGGTTTGGAGCTTTCCACCAACGCTGGACCTCAGTCATAACTTACTTACTGGACCAATCTGGCCAGAGTTTGGTAATCTGAAAAAGCTCCACGTTTTGGACTTTAAGTATAATAATTTTTCTGGACCAATACCGAGTGAATTATCAAGAATGACTAGCTTGGAGATGCTTGATTTGTCCCACAATAATCTTTCAGGCGCCATACCTTCATCCTTGATAAGTCTCAGCTTTCTATCCAAGTTTAATGTTGCCTACAATCATCTCAATGGGAAGATTCCTGTTGGAGGTCAGTTTCTGACCTTCCCTAATTCAAGCTTTGAAGGCAATGATCTTTGTGGTGACCATGGTGCTACTCCTTGTGCAATCACTGACCAAGTTCCAATTGAGGCACCCACGAAATCAAGAAGAAATAAAAATATCATTATTGGAATGGCTGTTGGGATTGTTTTTGGGATAGCTTTTCTTTTTGTCCTCATGTTCATGATTGTCATGCGTGCACATAGCCGAGGAGAGATTGATCCGGAAAAAGAGGGGGTCGGCACCAATGATAAAGATTTGGAAGAACTTGGATCAAGGTTAGTGGTTCTGTTCCAAAATAAGGAGAACTATAAAGAACTGTCCTTGGAGGACCTTCTGAAATCTACCAACAATTTTGACCAGGCAAATATCATTGGTTGTGGAGGTTTTGGTCTAGTTTACAGAGCCACCCTCCCTGATGGTAAGAAAGTTGCAATCAAAAGGCTCTCTGGTGACTCTGGTCAGATGGAGAGGGAATTCCGCGCGGAAGTTGAAACCCTATCTAAAGCTCAGCACCCAAATCTTGTCCATCTTCAAGGGTATTGCATGTTCAAAAATGACAGGCTCTTAATTTACTCTTACATGGAAAACAGTAGCTTGGATTATTGGTTACATGAGAAAATTGATGGGCCATCCTTACTAGATTGGAATACCAGGCTACAAATTGCTCAAGGGGCTGCAAACGGGCTTGCATATCTTCACCAATCATGCGATCCTCATATTGTTCATCGAGATATAAAGTCGAGTAACATCCTTTTAGATGAGAACTTCAAAGCCCATTTAGCAGATTTTGGTCTTGCAAGGCTCATATTACCTTGTAATACCCATGTAACTACTGATCTTGTAGGGACATTAGGCTACATCCCTCCTGAGTATGGCCAATCATCTGTTGCTACCTACAAAGGAGATGTGTATAGTTTTGGAGTTGTTCTTTTGGAGCTTCTTACTGGGAAAAGGCCGATGGATATGTGCAAGCCAAAAGGATCACGGGATGTAATCTCTTGGGTGATTCAGATGAAGAAGGAGAATAGAGAAAGTGAGGTCTTTGATCCCTTCATTTTTGACAAAGAGAATGATAAGCAATTACTACGGATTCTTGATATTGCTTGCCTTTGCTTAAATGAGTCCCCAAAAGTGAGGCCTTCAACAATGCAGCTGGTTTCTTGGCTTGACAACATCAAAATCACGGCTTAGGCTTCTGCTATTGATTGTGAGAGAGACTAGTTCTACTGCTGGAGGCATTACTTGTGATAGAATTATACGACCCCATTTCATTAGTGTTGTAAATATTATGAAATGGAAATCCTGTTGTAAATATCACTTCCACACTTTGGTTATTGCTGCTCTCTATGGTGGGCAGAGAGGGATCTGAGAATCTAACCAAGGCAGGGAAGCCAGTTATCTCAAGTGTTGTAAGTTTTTACAATGAAGATTAGTTTTTTCTGTTGAAGAGAAATTGTTGTCACACAGCCATATACAAAATAAAAATTCTGATTTTTTTTTTTTGTTAATTTCACATCTAATGAAGAATGAGAAACTTTACTTCTTATTATATCTGTGCAAATTTTCATGGCTAGTTTCTTTATTATTATTATTATTCAAATGATGAAATTCTGGGAAAAGATATAGCAGGTAGCTGTTTGCTAATTCCAGTTGTTCTTGAATACTCTTCAAGTATCCATATCTCCGCGATATTATTTTGAGAGTTTCGTTCCAAAAACTTTGGGAAACTTCGATAGTTAAATTATGCAGGTTTTTTTTTTAATTGCTTCAAGCTCCATTTGGAAAATTTTATTTGAAAGAATTGAATTGAATTCTCATATAATTTTTTTTCAAACATTGTGTATTAGATAATGAATTTAATTTATTTATATTTATTTAACAATAATTAATAATATTAAAATTTTAAGAAATTATGATATATAATGTATAATTTGAGGATTCAAATTTTAATTACTTGATTTCTATCTATTATGAAATAATTCTTTTTATCCTAAAAACATTGAATTGTATGAACAATTTATTTTCAAACATAAAATTAATAAAGAAAAATTTATTAATTTCATTCATATCACACTATTTTAATTTCATAAATTTCATAGATTTCATAATGATTTTCCTATGGTCTTGTCTTATCCCAATGTCTTCTTGCTTTTGCCTTTATAGACACTTGGTGGATTTACCCAGTTTGATAGGGATTTTTTTTTCCCTTTTTCTTGCTAAAAAATTTTTGGTGGAAGCTGCCATAGTTTGCTAAAAAGTTGGATCGACCAATAGGCCAAGCTTACCTTTGCGACTTGGCAACTTTTAGTCGAAAGGAAGGAAGTCTTTATTAGGAAAGAGCTTAAAAAAATATTATTATTTTAAAAAAAAATTATAAATCACCATCCTATCATTATTAATTATTTTGTTTAACTTAATAACAACACAGTAAATTTTTTATAAAATTAATATTTAATAAATTAATAATCTTTATTATGTAATAATTTTTTATAATTTCGATTTAAATTAATAAATTAAATTAATATTTAATTAATTAATATTTTTTTAATTAATAAAATTTATGAATTTTAATGATATTAATTTATAAAAATTTTAATGTATATTGTTTAATTAAAAAAATAAATGTTAAATCCATAAAATATATTATCAGCAGAAGTAATGAATACACATTCTCATTATAATTTCCAACATTGAAGGTTGTAGAAGAACATAATGAAATGAGGTAGGTCGGAATCCATAATGAATTCTTTGACTATTTTCATCTATAGACTTATAATAGGTTTTATAATAAACTTAGGATTACTCTCTTTTACTCCCTTATGCGTGTGGGACATAAGTTTGGATAATAATTTATGTTAGACACAATTTTTTTCCTTTTTTGAGAATGTATGTTAGCCGTAATTTAACATATGAGAGTTAAGCTATGATTTCATGAGTCAATGTGACACAATAATATTAATTAGTGTAAATAAAAAAATATATATATGTCATTAAATTTTCTTTTAGAAAATATTATAAATTTTTATTTATAATTTTGATTTGAAAATAAAAATATAAAAATATATATAAAAACATTTCAAAATAAATTATACCAACCTAAAATTTTCAATTTTGAAAATTTAAAAATTATTAAAGATATGAAATTTATATGGAAAATATTATTTTTTATGTTTTAATAATTTAATATAATTTTTGAGAATTTTAGAAGTTAATATTATATTTCATTAATTTTTATTAGATATAAAAATAATCATTTTTCAAGTTTTTAGCATATCAAATTAAAGTGTATTTTATAATAAATCTAATAACTATTTATTTATAATTTTTAGAGTCAAACTAAATTTTTATAAATTTCTAAAATTAAAAAAAAAATAACTTATGTCCGCCACATGGCAGTCTTGAGATGGCTACATGGTCAAGAGTTTTTAAAATTTAATGGTCACGTTAAAGGAAGAAAGAGACGGAAGAGGAAGAAGAAAAGAAAAAAAGGGGCAGTATTTTGGCTACTAATTTCAGCCAAATAAAGAAAAGGTGATCAACATCTCCCATACCACTTGTAGACTATTATGAAGATAGTTCATAGACACTAACCTTGCTTGATTCTAGTCACTCGTTAAGGAGATATTGTTTTCTAAAATAGCTTTGGTAATTATGTTCGTTGAAAACTTCAAATGATCATAACTCCCTCATCTGAACTCTGTTTTGGGTAATTCCAGTCCCATTAGCTTCGTCTCAATGTTAGCTTTCATTTGACGCCTTACTTGCCACCTAAGAGTCACTAAAGAGGAAGATCAAAGACTGAGAAGTTTACGACTTATGACTAACTTATGGTGAGTTAATGATCATGATTGGTGCCACTGTGTTCCTAGAGTAGAACCCTTTCCAATGCCATCAACTCCACTCAATTTGACCACTAGTGGTGATACATGGGTGGAATTATAACTAATTATAAGCAACTTGGCATTGAGTTTGATAATTTATAGTTGAATTATGACTAATTATAGAATTATATGGACTTTGTTGGACCCCATAGGTTTGATGTTAATTTTAATGATAATAAAACATGTTGATTATATAAATTATGCTAACAATTTATTTGAGTTGGTCAAGGCATCAAAAATCATGACCAATGAAAAATCATAGGTTTCACACATTTAAAAGAATGCATATGCTAAGAGGGTGCATATTTGAGAAATGCAATAAATTAGAATTCAAGTTGCAGGTTACAGGAAAGTAGCAACTGCTACAAAATAAGTCACACTCGCTACTTAAAGTCGTAGCCGTTACAAAAAAAATAGCCCTACTATTAATGGACATAGAAGGCAAAAGACTGAGATGCTGGAAGAGTAGCCCCACGCTACTAGGTTAAGAAGTGCCCGCTACGGAACAATGACAGCTGCTACTAAGAAGTCCATAAGGTTCAGTAGGTCAAGTCCAAGAAATATAAATAAGTAGCGCCCGCTACTTAAATAAGTAGTCGCCGCTATTCTAAAAAATCAGACAAAAAAACTAGTCGTTGGAAAAGCTGTCAACTGTATTATTTGACATTAAATGAAGTCAAATGACTATATTTTATCCAAGGCTATAAATATGAGTTGGTGGGAAGCTTAAAAATAAGAGAACAACTATTGAGAACTTATTATTGATTTTTTACACCAAATTATTCATATTTATGCCTTGAAGAGCTTATTTATTGGAAAATCATTTTTGTGTGCTTTTAGTTGTAAATCTTTGAGTTGGTTAAAACTCATTGATTATTTGTGAGTTTGGAAAAAAGTAAAAGGAGATTTTCTTCTTCTCATCTCTTGTAATTTTTAAGGGTTTGAGCGTGAGCCTTACTAAAACACTTGTATAGATTTTAGTGTGAGCTTTTGAGAATACACTTGTAAAGATTTAAAGTGTGAGCCTGTGAAAACACTTTGTAAGGTTTGAGTGTGAGACTAAACACTAAGGTTTGATCATGCACCTACAAAAGGATCAAGTAAAATATTCAAGTGTGATCTTGAGGAGTGGACGTAGGCAAGTATTAGCCGAAACACTATAAATTTTTGGTGTTTGATATTTTTCTTCATTCCTTCATCTTGCAACCGTTTTTACTTTGTCCTTTATTTGTCATTCCAACTAATTCACCACCCCCCCCCCCCCCCCTCTTGGTTGCCAAAGGGACATTTAATTGGTATCAGAATTTTGTTTCCACATTTTTCATCTTAGAACAAAGATCATGACAACTAAAAAGTCGAATATTGTTAAAGGAGGTTTAACCGTTAGACCATCCTATTTCAATGACATCGACTATCTATATTGAAAAAATCGTATGAAAATATTCATGGATAGTGATGGCATTGATTTTTGGGATGTGGTTGAAGAAGGACATGTGGTTCCTACAAAAATTATGGATGGAATTATGATCATGAAGCCCAAAAGCGAATGGATAATTGCCGAAAAGAGGATAAATGGGAGAAACCAAAAAGCAATGCATACTCTTTATTGTGCATTGAGTAGAGAAGAATATAAAAAGATCTCTCATTGTATTTTAGCCAAGCAAATTTGAGATACATTGGAAAACACTCATGAGGGAACGAATCAAGTTAAAGGTAAGCAAATTCAAATTCTTACTCATGAATATGAGCTATTCCAAATGCAACCCAATGAAAATCTGAAATATAAAATCACCTCATGGTGATTATTAATCAAATGAGAAAGATAGAGAAGACTTACTCTCTTGAGGATATCAATTGCAGAATCCTTAGAGTTCTCTTTAAGAAGGTTTGGAAGCTAGAGTCACTTCCGTTGAAGAGGCCAATGACTTAAGAGTTCTTCTAACCGCTAATTTGATGGGTAAATTACTTACTCATGAAATCACCTTATCTCAAGGAAAGTTGAAGAAAAGAACATGAAATTGGCCTTCATTGCTTCAAAGGAGACATCTATAAGTGGAAATGATAAAGGTATGGTTATGCTCACACTAAAAATAAGAAATTTAATCCTTAAAAGAAAAAAGCCATATGAAAAGTAAGAACATAAAAGCAATCAAATGAAGTGCTTCGAATGTCGAAAGTATGGTCACATTAAATCCAATTGTGCAAGGCTGAAAACAAGAAGCATTATAAAAAGAAAGCTTTGGCGGCCACTTAGGATGATTCAAGTGAATATGATGATGATGAGGCAAGCAAGGACGAGGTGGTCAATTTTTGCTTAATGGCAATTAAGGAGGACACGTCTTCTAGTGAGGTAAGTAATTCTAACTTCACTAATAATGATGATGTTATGCATATGATGAAATCATTGCTTTCAAAGTATCATAAGTTACAAAGTAAATATGATAATTTGAAAATAATGACAAATGATGTTTTGAATACATGTGATGGCCATGTTGATAAGATAGCTACTTTGAATGCCTTCGAAAGTCAATTAGAAAATATTATATTTCAAAAGATTCAAAGTCTTGATGATATTTGTAATGAAAATAAAAACTTGAAGGATAAATTAGCTACTCATAATGAGTTTATATCCAAATTTTACAAAGGCAAAGATAAGTTAGATGATATTCTTGAATCTCAAAGTTGTCCAACTAATAAGTTTGGACTTGGATATAGTGAAGGTGGTAAGCTATCCAACTCTAAGACCACTTTTACTAAGGCATCTAGCTCCACTTCGCATGTGCCATATATGCATCCACACAAGGTCATAAGACCTAAGAATGACATGCCTAAGGCATGGGGTAAAAAAGGACCTTCATTTGCATGCACTAGATCAAGACCTCAATTTAGACCAAAAAATAATTTTCATCATAATATGAGGTGTCATTATTGTGGTAAAATTGGTCACATAAAATATAGATGCCATGTTAAAAAAATTTCTTGGCATCTAGGTTACATTAATTTAATTGCTCCTAATGCTAACCCCAATGGTACCAAAAATGTATTCTTTTAATTCTTCTATGCAGAATTTTTTTAAGAAGAATGATGGAACAAAAATAGTTTATTAGCCTCCACATAGGAGAAATAGTGCAAACAAAGCCTATACATATGGAGTATATGGAAACAGAATGACATAAAGACCTTGCACCAAAGAATATGAAGCATTCAACAATATGAAGAGGTAATATGATAAAAGGTACTACCAATAAAGCAATGGTAGAAAGTCACAATGGAAAAGAGCATGAGAGCTAAACAAGTATCACCTCTTACTCCTTTTTAAATAATTGATATGTTATGAAATTAATTGATAGCATGTTTAATTGCTTAAATATGTTTTGAAATATATATATATATATATATATATATATTTTGCATTGATGATTCCTTATGTACCCCTTGAACATTTTTTATTTATTAAGGGGAAAAAATTATTTGAATACCTTTATATGTTGAGCAATTCATTTTCAAAGAGGGAGTACAAAATCTTTTTGTTAATATCAAAAAGGGGGAGAAGTTTACATACAAGTGTTTGTATTTAATTAGTTGAGTTATTTTGCTTGTTTCTCAAACACTTGTATGCATGGTTTTGTTATCATAAAAAATGGGGAGATTGTTGGACCCCTTGGATTTGATGTTAATTTTGATGATAACAAAACATGTTGATTGTATTAATTATGCTAACAATTTGTTTGAGTTGATCAAGGCATCAAAAATCATGATCAATGATTATTCATATATTCAACACATTTGAAAGAATGCATATACTAAGGGAGAGCATATTTGAGAAATGCAACAAATTAGAATTTAAGTTGCAGGTTGCAGGAAAGTAGCAGCTACTACAAAATAAGTCTTGCCTGCAACTTAAAGTCGTAACTGCTACAAAAAAAAAAAAAAAAAGTAGCCCTTACTACTAATGGACACAAAAGGCAAAAGATTGAGATGCTGGAAGAGCAGCAACCGCTATACTTAAGTAGTCCCCACTACTAAGTTAAGTAGCACCCATTACAGAATAGTCATAGCCGCTACTAAAAAGTCCAGAATGTCCAGTAACTCAAGTCCAGAAAACAGGAGCAAGTAGCATCCACTAGTTAAATAAGTAGTCGTCGCTACTCTGGAAAATCAAATAATAAAAACTAGCCATTAGAAAAGCTGTCAACTATATTATTTGGCATTAAATGAATCCAAATGACTATATTTCATCTAAAGCTGTAAATATGAGTTGGTGGGAAGCTTAAAAATAAGAGAACAACTATTGAGAACTTATTATTGAGTTTTTGCACCAAATCATTCATATTTATGGCTTGAAGAAATTATTTATTGGAAACCCATTTTTGTTTACTTTTAGTTGTAAATCTTTGAGTTGGTTAAAACTCATTGATTATTTGAGAGTTTAGGAAAAAGTAAAAGGAGATTTTCTTCTTCTCATCTCTTGTAATTCTTAAGGGTTTGAGTGTGAGCCTTAGTAAAACACTTGTATAGGTTTGAGTGTGAGCCTTTGAGAAAATACTTGTAAAGGTTTGAAGTGTGAGCCTGTGAAAATAATTTGTAAGGTTTGAGCGTGAGCTTAAATACTTGAATTTGATCTTGTACCTGCAATAGGATTAAGTAAAATACTCAAGTGTGATATTGAGGAGCGGACGTAGGCAAGTATTAGCCGAACCACTATAAAATTCTGATGTTTGATTTTTCTCTTCCTTCTTTCATCTTACAACAATTTTTAATTTGCCCTTAATTTATCATTCCAACCAATTCACCCCTTATTGATTGTCAAAGGGACTTTCAGGCTTGAATGAAAATTGCTAGATACAACAGTTAATCAAAATTACAAGTATCATTGGATTAAGAAATACTATGGATTATTATAAAGTTCAGACAGGGCATTTGCAATTACTTTGAGTTTGCGTTCTATTGTTTGTATTTCAGGGACTTAGATATATTATAGGAAAAACTCTGTTGCATTTTTAGTAAATTCTCCGTAGTTTTTAAGATGAGTCTATTATTTGATTTATAGATTTTCTATTCTAATAATTTCTTTAAATTTTATTCTTTAAATAATCTAAAATCTTTTGCAACTCTAGGATCGAGCCAGTATAGAGATCGAATTATCACTTAGGACTGTGAGTGATACTTCCTTATGTATCATACTTGCTTCTTATGTATCTACATTTACTGTATGTATATAAATATGTATTAATGAATTTATATGAACATTGTGGCATTTATTTGTGTACGTCACATTATAATCTATATTGCAAATTACTAGTGGATGTTTGAATGAGATCAGGATGATATAGGATCACATAGGATTATGATTGTGATTATGTTATAATGATTGAGATATAATGAATTATGGCTGGTGTATAATATTGCGGGCTTGTTCATTGCTTAACGTTATTTTCAGTCATGTCAACTTTATGTGACTTAGTCTAGCGATGGTTGTGGTCCTTTCTATTGAATTTTAAGAGATTGTATTTGGATTCAGAGAATCTGATAGGCTTATAGAAGATTAGCTCCCTATATTAAGATTTAGTATGGTCTACATTGACTTATCCCCATTCTTGAATGATTATGTTATTACTTGTTTTAACATTATGTATGGACATTTTTATTACAAGAATGATAGTTTTGTTTTACTCATAGTCCTTTAACTTAAGTTTAATCGCTTTCTGGTCCTTTAACTTTAATTTGTAATAGTAAAATTCCTTAATTTTAATGTTCAAAACATAAAAGTCTTCTAGTCTTTTAACTTTAATTTATAATAGTAAAATTCCTCAAATTTAATTTTCAAAATATAAAAGTCCTTTCCATCAACTTTAATTTTCAGAACATAAAAGTTCTTTCCAAAAAATAAACTTACATTTAATTATATTTGGATCCTTAGTTTTCAAAATCTTTTTCATTTTGTTCCAAATTTTTTTTAATTTGTTAGTTATGGATGAAATTTTTAGAGGAAATTCATTAGTCCCTGGAAGAGTGTATAATGAAATAAAACATTTTTCGATTATAGAAAGAAGGGAACACCCCTTGATATAGTGGGAATATACTTAGGTTTGTGAAAGAGTTAATTATAGGGACGAGATAATTAGATTTGATTCTATTTATAAAAATGCTCCTTTAGAAAATAGTATTGTCCATAAATATTGTGTTGTATCCAATATAATAAAATTTCTAGAAGAATAGTATCATGTATTTAGTCAATTAGCCATTATAGATCAAGATACTCCATTAGTGGCTTCTAGAATTTTTAGTTGGAGTAATAATCTTAAAAATGATTATTTAATTTGAAAAAGATTGCACTTCAGGAAGATTGACTTTTTTCTTGCTATTTAGAAAAATTCTCCAGGTCTAGATAGTTGGGTAACCTTTTTAGAAGGATGAGAGAGAATTACAAATACACCTAGTTCCAGTAATTCTAGTTAAAAATTGGGAAGGAAGATAGAGAAGAAAGTGTTAGCTCAAATCTTTCAGGATTGACTTCATTTCAAAATATTCATAATGAAGTGAGCCTTCTCCTTGAGCAGTTGCATGCAAAAGGAAACTTAGGTGATTCACAGGAATAAAGAAATGCCTTAGCAAAAGAAGTAAGAAAATTGGTGAATGAAAGGCTCGATGCAATTGAGTTAGAAAGAGCTTTGAAAAAATCTATCGGATTCTTAAAGCTTCTTTCTGAAAAAGAGATTTTGCAATTAAGAATGTTAGTATAGGTGCTTTAAAGACAATCATTGTAATGATGTTTTTAGAAATATATCAATAAAAGGCATTATTTATTAATCAGTAATTATTATTGTTTAGAGTAATATTGCATAACTATTTAATGAAGTCCATGGTATAAACATAGCATGAAGGCATTCATGATATGATCATGATAGTGAGATGCTTATCAT
>CANXYC011760411.1:0-15428 GCA_948193065.1 Aleurites moluccanus
TCTACTATATGTTCCTGTAAAATAATAAATAACTATGAGGTGAGTATAACAATACTCAGTGAGCTAATTATACATAATTAAACATATACATTAAATGGGTAACAATGGAGGAACAACTGAAAGGGTTATTAAGTTAAGTGAATAGCAATGATTAAGAAGAACAAGTAAAACGGGTGTCAATGTTATATTTTAGATATAAGCACTTTGCACACCAACTGCCTTAGGTGAAAGGAATGGGTATCAATAATGAATAACATTGAGTGGTCAAGTTTTTGGTATCATGTTCACCAGTAAAAGCAATGGATATCAAAGAATGGTATCGTTGAACAATTTGGCAACAGTAACACATATATACATGTAAGGACGTGGAAATGACAGATAAAGGGCCTTGAACATCTTTTACATTTAACTTTCTTGTATCATATTTATAAATTACATAAGACGGCCCAAACCTTATGGCTAGGACAAGTCCCTTCCTAGCTAGGATAAACAATATAAAAAGTCCATTGTGCACAATGCCAACAGTATTTACCCACTATCCTGTCAGTGTGGTAGCTCTGTTAAGTCCACCTAGGTGATAGGCCAATGAGCTTCAATATCAGTTCATTAGCAATATCCATCAATCATTGGTAACAATATAGTATAATACACTTCAAGTGGTTGCTCATTAATTAGTCAAGGACACTATAGTTCAGTGAACATGGTATAGGTTCATAAACAATACAACAATGAATAATATATTCAAGAATCAGTCAGGTACACCAGTGGTCATTCAAAAACATTCACTATCGCATCTGGTCAACATTTGGTATGCATTACTTTAGGGCTAATAGAATAAAGCCCATAAGGCTTGATTTCACAAAGCAAATCAATGGAAGTAGATCAATTTATATTCAAAACTTTGGAGAAGAATCATGGTCAATGATCAAGAAGGCATTCTGTCAAATAAAGATCAATCACATATCATTACAATAGATCACATTAAGACAATGAACAAGAATAAATGATGTATAAGTAACTCACCTCACTGAGCTCTTTATTGTTACACTTTCCATTTCCTCTTTCTTTGGTCCATTACTTTAGTACTTGTGGTACTCTTCACTGTCTTTTACTCATTCTTGACTCTACATATTCAATTAATTCTAATTTAGATACTAACTAATATGAAATTACATTAATTACACTTATATTAAAGAATTTTCTAAAAATTCTAAATTTCTAAATTTTGCATATATATACAACCCTCACTAGCAGCCTGTGTTCCGTTTCCTATTCTAAATTTTTAAATCAATAAACTAGGTGAGTGAGAGGGGATGGAAGTCCAACACTCCATGGATAGGCATTTGGAAGAGCAAAAATCAATTTTATCTTTCTTTCTTATGCCTTAGAAGTTTTACAAGTCACTTTTTTGATTTCTTCTTGTGTTTCTATCCTTTGCAAATAAGTTAAGTGTTTGCTTGATAAGGATAGAAAAGAAGCACCATTTGTATAATTTGGAAACATTTTCTTCTTCTTCCTTAAAGGTTTTCTTTGGTTGGTTTGGCTTTGCAAAGAGAACAACCATAAATAGGAACCTTTAGTTGAAGAAGTTGCCTAGTTGAAAGATAAGCACTTGTGGACTAACTAGATACACAACATTTGGTGTGCTTGGAATCCTTGGTTTCGGCCTTCAAGAGGTAATTCCTTAAGCTATGTGTTGTTAAGTCTATGTATGATGTATTTTGGTCATAAAATAGTAGATCCTTTTAGGGTGTTCTTATTAGTTAAAATTTTAAATATCTTCCGCTACGATTTTTATATTTTAAGCATACCCGGTATGAAAATACTTTGCCTACAAATTAAATAATTCATGAAACCTACATTGCCAATCTCAAAGTATGCCTCAAGAGGCTAGTGAGCTCAGACCCATGCTGGAACCTATTTATCATATTTACCTAGTCCTCAACACTGGCCTCAAGAAGTGGAGGACTTCCACCACCACTCAATATGCTACCATCATTTTTCTCAGCAATTGTGCTTTTTCCTTCAACTTGTATCAGTTTGTTGTCTTCAAGTTGATCATCCATCTTGTAGCTTTCGTCCAACTCCACATTTTTCATAAACAATCTACAATCTTCTTCAACTTCATTATTCTAAATCTTCTGCACAATTGGATTGATTTTGCCTCCTCTGAAAATTTGCTTGAATATGACTGAAACCCTTACAGTAGTGACATTGGATTCCTTGGCCTCGTCCTCTTCCTCTTGCTCTAATAGTACCTCATCTGCGATCGCTTCCAACAATCCTCTTGTCATCTCCATATGTTGAAGGCTCCCCCTTAATATGAAATGCCTTATCTTTTGGCTTTTCTTCAAGTCGGTTAATTCTTGCATCATGGGCTTACAAGGAACCCATCAATTCATCAAAGGATAATCTAGTAAGGTCCTTTGATTCTTCAATTGCAGCAACAACATGATCAAACTGAGGTGTCAGGCTTCTCAAAACTTTGGTCACCGTAACATAGTCACTATATTTTTCTCCATATACCTTCATCTGACTCACAATGATCTTGACTCTAGAGAGGAACTCTTGAACTGATTCATTATCCGTCATCATTGCAGTTCCAAACTCTTGCCGAAGTGTCTGCAATCTGACAGTAATGACTTTACTGTCACCTTGAAATTCTTTTTACAGGGTCTTCCACACTTCCTTAGATGTTGCAACATCCATAATTGTTGGAAATATATCTTCATGGATAGCTTGTTGAAGGAAGAAAAGTGCCTTCACATCCTTTTTTTGTTTTCTTTTAACTTGGTTTCCTCATCAGGATCATCAAACCCTTCATTAATGAGCTTCCACAAATCTTGGGATTTGAAGAGTGTCTTCATCTTCACACTCCATAATTGATACTTTTCTCCTTTGAACACTGAAATAAGCAGCTAAGAGACTGAAGCTCCGTTTGCTGCCATGATCACTTAACCTCTCGTGTTTCTCTCCTCTCTCGTGCATCTCTATTTCTCTCGCCTAAACAGAGACCCAGTTGGGGTCTAATACTACTTTGTTGGAATAAAAGAAAATGATGATAGTTCACTATAACTCAAACACTTGAAATAATAATTTGCCACAATTTTATTGAAAGTGAAGTAACCTATAAATAGGCTTTACATAACTGGAAGTAAAAAAAAAAAAACAACCTCCCTCTCAATCAAGGAGTAGTGCCCAACATGCATAAAACTAAAATAGGCATAATTCTTAGAAAATAAAAAATAGGCAAAGTTATTGGAGAGTTACAGATCCACTCTCCACCTTCCCACATTGCAAAGTAGTAGATTAGATTTCTATATTGACAAATTCAACTCCTAAATTTTTGGAGCACTTCTCAACACCTAATGCTTAGATGACTGTAGGGATGAAGCACAAGGTGGCCTACCATAAGGCCTTTCGACCTAATTGGTATTGGAAGCTTGGACTTGATTGCCTTGATGATGCGAGGCTTACTGTCTAGAGCATTTGGGCCATTTTAAACTTAATTAGAATGACCTATTTAGATATAACCATTTTTACTCCTCATCTTATATGAATAAGTTTATAATAAGAGACAAAAATATTTCTAATATAATCAAATATAAATATAAATTTATTTAACGTATATGTATTAAATAAAATTAAACTGTGAAAAACGTATATTTTGGATCTTGTTATTAAAAATTATAATTAACGTTGCTCAAATATTGGGATGGTGCAAATATAAATTCACAAGAATTATTTTTATTAAATTAAAAAAATATTAAAATATTTAAATTTGATTTAACAATTTATGTTTTAAAACCACATTAATTTCAAAAAATTACTTAAAGTTATAAATTTGCAAGTAAAAATCTAAATGTATCTTTGAAAAATAAGTAATAATATCTGAATATAGAATCAATCATATAATGTATGATGGGAACTTGCTGTAGGATATGACATAAATTAAAGCATGTTTTGAAATGTGCTCTAACCATCATAGCATTTGGGCTTATTGGTTCACAAATAAGCTAAAAGTTGGATCGTCCTACGAAATATTTGAGACGATAATGAGTGATCCATGCACATATAATATCATGATGATCGCATGAGTGGTTTCTCACTTTTATTTTTAATTAATAACCATATATAGTTTTTCACATGGTAAAAGAATAAATGACACTATAAAAGATGTACCCTTCTTTTGATCATATAACAAAAAGGTATGTACACATATATACCTTTTATTTTCTGAGATAAAAAAAAAGAAGGGAAAGTGAATTAGTTAATCTAAAATTATTTGTCAGTAATATTGCATCCATTGAACATTTGGAACATTAAACTTTGTATTATAATAATATGAAAATATTAGTGACGCAAAGTATTACATTAATATAAATATATATATATATATATATATATATAAAAAGAAGATCAAACACAAAATATAATGTGTAAAATATAAAGTATGAATAAATATATGCAGTTAGCAAATAAAAATTTTATAATATTAAAATTATACTTTAAAATTCTAATTTAGAAGTGTCAAAGAGATAACTATAAAAATATAATTTAAATGATACAAAAATATGATTAATTGCATTCTCATTTTGTATTTAAATAAGTACAATCAAATATGTCTCAATAAAAAAATAATATTGTATTAAAATAGATAAATTTAGTTTACGATAATTTAATATATTAATATATTAATTATAATATACATTTAATAATTTAAGTAATTAATTATTATATTAATTTTATAAGTAGTTATTATTTAATAATATTTAATTATCATTAGTAATTTATAATTATAGTAATCGATTTACCTAAAATTTTTCCAGCAGCTTGTACGACCATTAATGCGTGTAATAATATATAGTTATAAACCTTAATAGCTTACATTTTATACACACATGGATTGTTCACTAATATATATATGTATTTACTTGATTATAAGTACATCCCAAAATTACAAAGCATGTCTCTGTTAGTTATGGATGTAACATCTGTGCATGTCAATATAAATATATACTTACAGTGGAGAAGAGAGAGAGAGAGAGAGAGAGAGAGAATCTTTTAGCAAAGGAGGGGCTATAGGTGGTCTTTATTTATTTTGGATTTTTATTTTATTTTTTATAATATAGTATTATTTTATGCAATTAAGGGTTAGGGTGTGTAGAGAGAGACAGAGAGATATCAAAGGTCTTCCTTTCCTTGCTCTTCTTCAAAAACGCACCCTATTCTTTCTTGCATCGCATTTGTTCTTGAATCTATTTTGTATTCTCAGAGAGGTTTTTAGAAAGAGAAAGAGAATGTTCCATACAAAGAAACCCTCAACTATGAATTCCCATGATAGACCCATGTGTGTTCAAGGAGACTCTGGTCTTGTCCTAACCACTGACCCTAAGCCTCGTCTCCGTTGGACTGTCGAACTCCATGAACGTTTTGTGGATGCTGTCACTCAACTAGGAGGCCCAGATAGTACTATTTTTTCTTAAAATTTTTGGTTCAGTCTAGTAACTATATATATAATCATCAATTCTGTTGCTTTCTTCTTATTAATTGAGTCTATGTATGTTCGATTTTTTTTTCCAGAAGCCACGCCAAAGACCATCATGAGAGTTATGGGTGTGAAGGGTCTTACCCTTTACCACCTCAAAAGCCATCTTCAGGTTTGAATACAGACATGATTTCTTGTTCTTTTTTGCTTTTGAAACCGCACTTTTAAGTCATTTTTTTAATGATCATATATTGGAAATCTTGATTTCATTTTTTTTTATTTATTTTTTTTATTCTTCCTGATCAGAAATTCAGACTTGGAAAGCAACCTCATAAGGAATTTAATGATCCCTCAATTAAGGATTGTACGAGAGAGGACTTTCTAATCTCCTTAATTTTCTTTTTTTCCCTTAATTTTTTGATTAGAAACTTATCATTCTTTTATTCCATGGCAGCTCCAGCATTAGATCTTCAACGAAGTGCATCATCTTCCTCTGCCATGACGGGCCGTAGTATGAATGAGTGAGTATTAATTAATTACATTAATTGAAAAATCTTCTCAGATCAAACATCTTCATAAGAAAGCCTTTAAATAATTAATTAATTAATTAATTTTCTATTTGAAAATAAATAACAACAAAAAAAGAATTTCCTGAGTTTATCTTTTCATTTTTTATTTTGGGACTTTCTTGTCCAATATACGAGCGCAACTGTATATAACAGTACCTCACACATGATTGATGCGATTAGGATGCAAATGGAGGTGCAGAGAAGAATACACGAACAATTAGAGGTAATAATTAATTAGACACTGAAACAAATATAATGATTTTTTTTTTTTCATTTTGGTTTTAAAATTCAATATGGACTCGATTAATATGAATGGCTGCAGGTGCAAAGGCATCTTCAGTTAAGGATTGAGGCTCATGGGAAGTACATGCAAAACATGTTGGAGAAAGCTTATCAAACACTTGCAGGTGAAAATATGGCCCCTGGAAACTACAAAGGGATTGGAAATCAAGTAGTTGTTGATCATATGGGTGCCATAAAAGACTTGGGTCCTTTAAATTTTCCACCATTTCAAGACCTTAACATCTATGGAGGTGACCAACTTGATCTTCAACACAATATTGATAGGTCATCGCTTGATGGTTTCATGCCAAACAGTGAAAACATTTTCTTGGGAAAGAAAAGATCTAGCCCTTATAGTGGTAGTGGCAAGAGCCCATTGATTTGGTCTGATGATCTCCGTTTGCAAGAACTAGGATCAGCACCAACATGTCTTGGACCTCCGGATGATCTTTTCAAAGGTGACCAGATTCAAATTGGGCCACCGTCAATAGATAGAGTCACTGATTTGGATTCCATATCAGATATTTATGAAACAAAGCCAATGCTTCAACAAAGTGATGCAATGGGTGAAAAGAAATTTGAAGCATCAACAAAGCTTGAAAGGCCATCGCCCAGAAGAGCACCGCTTCCGACGGATAGGATGAGTCCGATGATCAATGCTGGTGCTATGCCACAAGATAGAAACTCACCATTTGGGTGAAGCTAATCTATTCTACTTACTAAATGCAAGTGACTTGATATTAATTACGCTCCCAATAGTATACGATCATGAGTTCTAGGGTTTTTTTTTTTTTTTTTTTTTTTGGTCTCCAAATTTGGCAATTTGTTACATTATTAGGACTTCTACGTACTTGGGTATGATATACAATGCAAAGCCTAGCAAACCATCAAGCTAAATTGCATTAATTAATTAATTAATTAGTAGTTTTGTACTTCTCATAGTCCTTGTTATTTATTTCTTCTAGATATATATACGCATGTATCGTCATGCATGAATTTCATATTCATTACTGATGATGGTTTGGATTTGGAAATAGTAAATTAAATTTATCACACAGAAATATATTTAAGAGAAATAAAGCAATTTTTAGTCTTTGTTCCAGTTTTTGTCGTTATGGATGCATATTTTAAATTTTGACTCATTCGGATATATATGTGTTTCTGTTTCTGTCTGGTAAACTTCATAATTGAAATTGATAATTTCATATATCCGAAGGAGAAAATTGTTCATTTTGTAAATTCATCATAACCCGAAGGCTTCTTCCTAACCAATAAAACGTATTTTGGTTCAATGGGAAAAGGATATGCTACAAAACTCATGTTATTCTTCTTAATTAATGAGATGATAATGGCTTAAATTCCATGTTCTCATTTCCAAATAAAAAAAGAAAAGCTGAGCACATAAAATGGATGTGAGATTTTTGGATACACACCCAGATGCATGTGGAAATAGTGTACTTTCCGTCACAAGAGAGTACAATTATGTAGGATTCAACTTACATGATTTTAGATAGTAATCATATAATTTATCAAAATGGACATGGAAAAAGTTATACGTAGTATATGCCCAGCACAAAAAAAAATTTCATTAATTTACAAAATAATATTCATCAGGTTCCGTTCAAACTCAATATTTTAAAAAAAAAATTATCGGCCTATCTAAACTCAATTTTTTACATACTAAAATTTTATCGGCTCACTTAAAATTAATTTTTCTAATTTCATTCATAAAAATACACCAAATAATTCTCTGAAATTGAGAAAAAAAGAAAGAAGATATTAGATATAAGAGATAAGAGATGTTTTTAATTGTTCATTTAAAATGGCAAATACGTACATATCTGGAAACTACGTACATGCATATCTAAAGTTTAAGCTATGTGTGGATGCATATGCCTACGGTGTTGGTGGGGACTTTACTCATAGCTTGGACAATGTGGGTCTTGTTAGTAATTCAGAACAAGCTTTTCTAACCGTTGCTTTTTGGTTAGTTTCCGTAAGTTAGTTATTCCTATCATTGCAAACAAAAACATTAGGGAAATGAATATTAAAAAAGGAAAAGAGGAAAAAAAGTCCATGATAACTGTCGATTAAGGAAAAACATTATTGGGTTTTTGGGAAACATGGGCAACAAAGTTTATAAGAAAATAATGCATAGTTTCTGCAAATTGGGTGAAGAGAAATCGATCAATAGAAGTTCCTTTTCCGTAAATAACGAAGAATAATTTCCTGTGAGAGAAGCTGACAGAGTATATATCTTTCATGCATGTTCCTTTTTCTTCTTTGTTGCTATGTGCTTATTATGAGGGTATCAAAGGGAAGAGGACAGGGTAACTACGCTACTCATGTCATTATTCAGTGGACTGTTACTTAGGATTTTTGCAATTTGATAATGTGAATTTCTTTTTTAGGCTTATTTGGATAGCCTTATAATTGAGTATTTATCTTGTAGTAGCTCCCAGAATTTTATTTTAAGAATTTTCAAAATACCTCAGAAAAGTAAGAATTTTTCAAAATGATGAGTGGTTTAAATAATGTCAATTAAAACCCAACAGTAAAAACAGGGATTATATATTATTATAACTTTTTTCTAGAATTATACCATTGAGTGGTTGAGGTGATTAGATCCAAGCTAACTAGCAGAGGTTTAGAAAAAGATGGATGGTGGTGGTGCCACCACCTTTATTGGTTGCAGAGATAAAAATAATAATAATAATAATAATAATAATTGGGTACTGCAAGTTGTCAAGAAAGCTCCCCCTCTCTATATAGACACAAAGAGAAAGAGGAAAAGCTAATAAAGATTAAAGCGGATGAAGAATACAACGCACTTCCATGAGTGCACATAACGAGGAAGCTTCTGTCTTTATGTCCACAAAGTTAAGTGTCTTGCCTCTTTAAAAGCTTATGCATGGGATTATTTTTGTGTAATCTTTGATTATAATTAAAATTTAATTACATGCATAATTTTATAGAATCCCTATTAATCATTCAAGGTAGGCACGTTCTTCTAGGTAAATAAAATCATTTGCAATCTAATTTTAAGCACTTTGGATTCTGTACTATGCTTGCTCTTTCCATATTGTTTTGGTTTATGTTTTGAATTTTCTTTGACAAAGTACCGCCACGGAAGCTTCTTTTGTTTCCTCTCTTTTACGCTTTGAGGCGACTAACAGAATTTGCCGGAGGAACTTCCTGCAAGAACTTTAATTAAAAATTATTTAATTTATTATGAAGTGAAAGTTTTTTTTTTTTTTTTTATACATGCAATATAAGAAAATAGGTCTTTACCCACACTCAAAATATCACTTAGCCATGAATAAACATATATATTTTCACGCTTATATGAAGCGTGGTGTAAATAATGATTAAAAGAAACATAGGCACGAATTTACCCACACTTCAACCAAGCAGCATAAAATTATTTGCCCATGTTAATTTTGTTGGGTATATTAAATAATTATAATATATATTTTAATATAAGTCCTAATAGATAAAAGATTTTTGTAGTGGATCTAATGGACAATAGTTTATTACCTGATTTAACCCTAATGTAAACCTATATATATGTTAGCTGGAAACAGCATGTTAGGTATTCTAAATTAAATACCTAAGACGTAATGTTTCAAGATTGTTAGGGTTTTAAGTTAAGCAATCCCATATTGCTTGACTTAAAACCCTAACAAATTTGTCCATACTTCTAAATGTAGATAAGTGTTGCTAATCAATGTGGTTATATTAAAGGCTAAATAATCACATTTTTCCACGCTTTCAAACGTGGTTAATTATCCACACTTTGAAGAGTGGTCTATTGTTTTGAATATGTATATAATTGGCCACAATACTGTGTGTGGCTAAGTGGCCAAGTTTTGTAGCGTGGCGTCCTTTTGAAGCTTTATACTGCATTGACCGCACTTCAAAACATGGCTAAGTGATCATGCTCGAGCGTGGCTAAAATATACACATTCAATTTTTTTTAAAAAAAATTCAATATATATATATATATATATATATATATTTTTATTGTAGAATATAATTTGTTACCTTTTATATTTTCTAATTAAACATAATCTATAATTTTTGAAAGCAAATAAAACTTTAATTTATAGTAATAATTTCACAAAGTCTTTAATTCATTAAAAAAATATAAATCCAAATGTTTTACATTTCAAATCTATATGTTTAAACATCATTTTAAATTATATTTTAAGATCATTAAATTATAAAATATTTAAGTATATAAATTATATTTCAAGATCATTAAATTATAAAATATTTAAGTATATAATATAATCACATGGTGTCATAAGATTCATGTCAATACTTATTACATTCTGCTTCATTACCTTCAGATCTACTACAAGCATCTGAAACCCAGCTATATAAATTATTTATCTTTAGTATTAATATTTATCAAGTTATATTTTTTAATTTTAAAAAATAGAAAAAAATTTATATTTGTACGATGTTCGACATTGAATTAGATGTAGATCCAAATTTTATTTGAGTATAAAAAAAAACGATTGCAAAGTAGAAGTGAAGGTGTTGATTTCAGCATTCATTGCAACAATATCATAATGATATTCTTTTTTCATTTCATAATGATATACTTGCGTCTTTGTTTGTATTTATATTCTTAACATTTGCACATTAAGATTGATTCCCCTGTTTCCCAAGCAGTCGTGTAGTAATTTTAAAAATTTGAGATAAGTCACTTCCAATACCGTATCCTCTCACCCTTCCATATTGGTTTGATCCTTTTAACTCAGTAAAAATTTCACCCTCCACATAATTAGTGGTATCAAAGAATTTTGATAGACCATATGTTCTATTAAGTTTTAACCCTTTCAATAATAGATAAGTTCATGATTATATATATATATATATATATATATATATAAGTCTACTTATCAATTGAAAAGCAAATTCAATTATTTAACACCTTAGGAAATGAACAATGAATTCGTAAATTAATTAAATTAAAAGATTATATTAGTTGAATTAGAAAATGAAACTAAAATACTTAAAATTAAACATATAAAAGACCCTAATTAAATAAATATGGATTAAATGTAAAAGTATTAAAATGATTGGACAAATAAATTATGATGACTAATAAAAAAGTTTTTTGCCTGTATATATAAGTGGGATCCATATATTTTCAATCTTTCATTTAAAGTGTATTAAGTGAAAGATTAAATTTAAAATGATAAATAATAATTTAGTTTTTAGATTTTTATATGAATAATTCTGTCGTCTTTATATTTTTAAAAATACATGATTACGTTTTTATATATTTATCCGTAAAACTATTTAGTTATTCAATTAATTTTTTAAATTAAATATATGTGAAAAAACTAAAATACCCCTCTCTCATTCTTAAATTTTCCATCACACCCAAATAAATAAAAAATAAAAAAACAAGAAAATTAAATATATGAATGGGCTGAATTCAACTCTTGAATGACTATAAAAAGAAAGTAATGAGCTTTCACATTCAAATACCCAAAATTACAGGTCAAGCTTTGTTACAAAAATGATAAAATGTTACCACTTGGATACTTCAGTATTGCTCAACAATTTCCGACAACGAAGAGTATGCTCCAACGATTGCACAAATGATGTCCAATGCAACAGTTATGGTGCTCAAAACAATTCCATGCTTATGTTATCAAGTATGTATGAGATGTCATCCACTGGCTCTCCACCATTCACCAAATCCAATGGCTCATATGTCCGTATGCATGGCATCATTTTCATACTTACCAGCAGTCTGTATACCCAGCAAACAATATAAATCCTATATTGTAGTAAAAAAAAAAAAAATGGACATATCAGAAATGCCAGAAAAATAGATTCCAGTGAATGAAACACCTTTTCATCCTTATAAATGAAACACTATCTACGTAGTGCTTCTCATAATTGAAAGCAATCCAATACTGTCCTCCAAAGCCTTGTTAATTAAATGATCCTGAAAGTTCTTTCGATGCTCTGTCAAGGTAGCATATAAAATAATTTATTTTTTACGAGGGAGCATTTGCTCAACATCAGCCTTCATTCTCCGGAGGAGAAATGGACGCAATATGGTATGAAGTTTGGCTACCACCTGAACATGATCCAACCCAAGTAGCCGTGCTAAATACACCGAAATCAACGATATCATGTACAATTCTTCAAGCAAATCAACGGATGAAGAATTAGCAGATAGCAAAAGAAGTTCAGAAAGCAAATCAGCATACCAAAACAATAAACCACCGAAAAACAGAGGAAAACAAAGAAAATCGTGGTGCGCCGTCAATGGAATTTAGCTTCCTCTACCCACCATCTCACTTTACCAAAAATACAACCGATTCAGAGACTCGCCCTATATCGTCATATAATGAGGAGGTACAAGTCTAACCGGCGAGTCCAAATCGACGATTCCCAGCTGCCCAAGTACGACGACGTAGATGACAACTCCTCCCTGAATGGAGATGGCGATGATAGAGAGGAGACTACAATGCGATTGAGACCATCAGATAGCAAAGTAAGCGACGATCAAGAGCCATTCATGGGCAACAATGTTCAAAGAAATGCATCAATTAGATTCACCTCAAAATTTTGAGTTTGGGTAAAAGAAAAAGCTTAGAGGTGAGATGGGTTTGGTGGTGTGGTGAGTTAAAGTCGCCATTAGAGACAAAAATGTGAAATTGGCGACTGAGACTATTGGGTTTATTGAATTCAACAAGAGATTGGATTTTAAGAGAGTGAGAAATGTCTGCGTGTTTTGGATATAATATATTATTTTATGTTATTTTATTTTTTAACTAAAAAATAAAAAAATTAATGGAAGGATTATAATTTCAGATAGTGTTAAAATATATAGATATAATCATATATTTTTTAAAATATAGGGATCACTTTATTATGTAAATCAAAATTTAGAGACTAAATTATAATTTATCCAATTTAAAATAATTAGGATAGTGAGAAGCCTTATTCGGAAATGTGTCATTGTCGGTCCAACAGTTGCCCCCATTTTTGAAATTTCGATCTCACATCACGTTTCATTTTTGAAACGCGATGGTTCTAAACTACGGATAGACCTAATTTCACCAAAAACCCGTAGAACTCAGTTACAACGCTAATTTATCAATTATTTACTCTTATCCTATTTATTAGTATTCAAATTTTATTTATTACTTATTAAATTTATAAAAATTTCAACAGAGTCTTATTTGTATTTTTAATGCTATTCTCGACTCAAAATCAAGTTTTTCAAAAATTACACAGTTTGCATAAAAAATTATTTTACACTCCTAATAATTTGCTATTTTTATACTTTCAACTTTATAATTCAGTAAATATTTATGACACTTCTAAGTACATATAATTTTTCTTTTTCTTATGTCACGTTACATTTTAACCTTATTATTTTAGTATCATTATCTTTGTCATTAATATAATCATTATTAGTTTTTATATATTTATCATACTAAAATTAATATCCATCACATCGACTGTTATTAACAAATAGTCATATAATATTTTCACATCATTATTCTATCTATATACAATATCATGAAGTTCTAAACATTTATACATAAGACTTTTTAATATTTAATCACTACCTTGAAGCACTAGATTTTAAAAATCGAAGAAAAATTGATTTGGATATAAATATCTCAATTTTTCTCAGTGAATTAATATACATCATTAAACATCAAAACTAAGGAGGTAAATAATATATAAGATCTACAATAATAATTTAGATAATGTCAATTATGAGAAAATAAAAGTTATCAAATTATATATCAAAGCTTAGTGATATGCACACCAAATGCCCTTGGGTGTATGGAATAGATAACTATGATAAATAACATTGGGTAAGAAATATCAAGGGTAAACAATATAAGATAAGGGTATCATAAGTATTACATATAGATGTCACGACCCAATTTGGGAGCCGCGACGGTCTTAGGGTACGGGTGTTGCTTAAACTACCAGTACCACGAAGAACCCAAATAACTGTACCATATGGCATGCAATTCATATAATCAACTTAAATAGCTTAATAATGCTGCAGAAATTTTGACAGCATCTCCTCTATAATATGACTATGCCCAGCTATAAAACATATAAATAACACTTCCAATATTCATCAACATCAATACTCAAATCAATGATCCCTCTGAATTTCCAATATCAACTCAATAAATACATATTTGTATATCAAATCATTTCCATTCATAGTATAACATATATATATCCATAGTATAATTTATATGCAAAACTATAAAGATGCAAACATATATATATATACATGCCACTCCTTAGTTTACAGTACCATGAAACCTCTATACTGTTCAAATATTTACATATACTTTTGGAGTTTGATTATTACATATTCAGGTAGTACAATTCCAAGGCAGGAGTAGAAAATGCCAATGGAATATGTGCCTCATTGCAAACCTGAAAATTATAAACCACTAAGGGGGTAAGTATAAAAATACTCAGTGAATCTATATGTATAAAAATGCAGTAGATGTTCATAATACCATGGTTGCTCATATAAGACCAGTAGAATCAATATGAGATAACAAATAAATAGTAAAACAAATATCTATATAAGTATCAACATAGGTATCCATAAAAGAATCCATGTAATTATTTAGATACATATCCATATAAGTATCCAAATACACATATCCATATAAGTTTCTAATGTACAAGTCAACACACATATGATATAACATGATTGCGTTATTTCTGTAATTCAGTATTCAAGCACTATCATAAAGTGTACTAGGGAATATAACATTCCTTCCTAGTAGGGGTCCATAAACACACTGACCACGTAAGGGAGATTCTCCTTATGACTAGAGAATATAACATCCCTCTCTAGCAAGGGTCCATAAATACCAATGTGTACACAGTCGATGGAATTTACCCGCTACACCATCGAGGTAGCCCTGTTATAATACCATATGGGTGTGTCTCCATATAACAGTAAATATAGCGTATTTATATCTCATATAACTTTAGAACAATCATATATACATATATAAAGAATAAGAGAACATATTTGAAAGATGTCCAAAAAATGCCCG
>CANXYC011760529.1:0-10007 GCA_948193065.1 Aleurites moluccanus
TGCTTGTAAATAAACAGTAAATAATGGATGATAAGTTCTAAGAATTAAAAAGGTAATATGAGGTATAGGTAAAATAAGGTATGTGAATTAGCAATAGAAGGAAATTGTGTATGTTAACGAGTTTATTGAATAAAGGAATTGGAGGTGATTAAAGTTAATGAATAAGTTGAATGATAAATCATTGATTGAATGTCAGGAATATGAAACGTATTTAGAATGTAAAGATGTTTGAAAAAGGGAATGTTCATAAAGAGAATGATCATAAATCAAAGAATGTCTTTAATAAGTGAACAATGATGATTTAATAATGAGTTTCAAAGTTTGAAAAGTTAATATTAAGAAATAGATGAGTAATTGATCAAAGTTCATAGTTAACGAAGTCATATATATATGAAGAATAATGTTGAATTAAGGAATCAGATGTTAATTGAGGTTAATATGTAAGTCAGTAAAGAGTGTGTTCAATATATACATTTGAGGAATTATTTAAGATTTGAGGAATTATTTAAGATTATGATTAATCGAGATGATGTAAAGAATATATAGTCATAAAATTGATATGAGATAATGACAACGAAGAATGGGTGATAGTAATTGAAGATTTAAAATTTAAACTTGAGAATGAAACAAATCAATGTAAGAAATGGAATTATTAAGGTATTAATAAAATTTGATAAGAGATAATTATATTATAATGTGTCACGACCCAACCTAGGAGTCGCGACGGTCCTAAGGTATGGGTATTGCCTAAACTACCAGTACCACGAATAACTCAACTATCAATATGATATGGAAAGCAATTCATATATTTAAATTTATAAACCTTACAAACATTGAAATTTATACTTTTCCTATTATAGTTCAACTTAAATATAGCTTAATATTTCTACTGAAATTTCGACAGCATCTCCTTTAATATGTAACTATACCCCGCTGTAGAAAAAACAAATAACACTACCAATATGACTTTATTATCAACATCCAACTCAACCTCCAATATCAACTCATCATATGTATCAAATCATACACATCCATAGCATAGTTTATATGTAAAACTAAAAGAAATACAAGCACACACATATATGTCTCTAATTAGGTTACAGTAACATGAAATTTCTAATAACGTACAAATATTTATATGTACTGTTTAAGACTCGAATATTACATGATACAAGTAGTAAAATTCCAAGGCGAGAATAGATAGTGCCAATGGAATTCGAGTTTTATTGCGGCCCTGAAAAACAATGACAACTACGGGGGTGAGTATAAAAAATACTCAGTATATATATAAATGCAGTAAATATCCATAATACCATGATCGCTCACAAATGACCTGTAGAAATAATATAATATGTCAAATATGGGGTGAAATAAGTTTCCATATGAATATCCAGTGTATGAGTCAACTCTTATATGATATAACAGGATTGGTCCAATGAAAAGTGCAATTGCACTGTAATAGCACAATTGTGTATAATCCAATATACGTAAGGGAGATCAATTCTTACGGCTAGAGAATATAACATCCCTTCCTAGCAAGAGTCCAATGAATACCAGTGTGCACACGGTCGATGGAATTACCCGTTATACCATCGAGGTAGCCCTGTTATAATACCATATGGGTGTGTCTCAATAGAACAATAAAAATAACATACATTCAACTCATATAGGAGTGGAACAATCCAATATATATCCATAATGAATAATAGAATAAGTTTAGGTCAAATGATAAAAATGGTCGGCGGATCCAATTGCGCTGCCGCAATTGGCACTCACCGTTATGGGTCCGTTTTGGAATTTTTGCGTGCTTTCTGGTTAACTATGCTATTAATGGATTTAAGTGGACCATGAAGTATCATTTTAAAACTTAGGGAACAAATAAATGATTGGGCCAAGTGGGAGTTCAATTGGCTTTTTAGGTTTCATTTTATGGCCAGTCAAAATTTAGGTCAATTTAGGTTAATTTAGGTCATTTCAGTAGGCTTATTTAGGGGTAAAAATGCAACATAGGTACTTTAAGATATCAAGTGTTGGTTTATCATTTCAAATGACATATTATATGATATATGATGAAAATCATGCATGGTTATATATATAAACTTACCTTAAATCCAAAAAGTCCACATTAACCCCCCGACACACAACCCGTAGGCCCTAACTGGCCTGCCGCTCGACACTCCTAGCTGGAGTACCTGAAGGTTCACCTATTTTCATATATAACACTCCGGTAAGACTTATAAACATGACAAAACACATTATTCACATCAAAATATATCAAACATACATCATATACATCACATTACACAATTAACACTTTTCCATTCCTTTATGCATCAAACACATTTTTATCACCACATTTCACTTACATTTCATATATTCATCACTAGTATACCAAGTTAAGAACTTATACACACCTAGTTCAACATTTCATGTTATACATACACCTAATTTCAAGTATTCTTTCCAAGTAACTTATATCAAATATCATTTTCATATCTAAACTTATACATTTGCATTTCATACACCATTTATCTATATTCAAACCCTTCCTTCCCAATTGCTTCAACCTAACCCATTAAACCTATAAACTAAACATGGTTCAGCCTTGATGGAATTCACTCCATTCCTTCATTTTTCAACACAAACATGCAAACAACATAATTACACATCAAATGTATACCATTCAAGCATTCCAACCTATTAAACACTAAAGTACCATTTCTTCTTTAAACAACATACCATTCGGCCTACCTTGAAAGCCAATCAAATGGATTTATTTTCATCAAATGGTTACTAATTCATCACAAACACACTAAATACATTATATTTGAACCAAAACTCCATCAAATTAACACATTTAAATCTTACCTCTTCCAAGTTAGGGTTTCTTCCAAATTTTAGATTTTCTTTCAACCTAATCTCATATTTGATACAAATTACTATCAAGGAATATCTAAAGATTAAAATGAAATCAAAAGAATGGTAAAAACACTTACTTCTTCAATAGTTCTTTTAAATCTTCCAAGCTTTGATTTATCACTTTTTCTTTATTTTTCTTTGATTGTAAGGTTAGAATTGAGTTTAGGATGATGAAATTAACTAGTTTGGATCAAAAAATGAGAGAAAATAATTTGATATGAAGAAGGACAAGAATGGTCGTAGCCTAGATTAGGAAGAAAGAGAAAACTTACAAGAACAATGGCTAAGGTTGAAGAAGAGGTGGTAAATATCAAGTTCATAATCCCATACATTGATCCTATAGTAAAGAATATGCAACCTAGCTTACTAACCATTCAATTCTTGATCTTTCTATCCAATGGTTTGATTTAGGTTAACTTAAAATGGTTACCATACACTTGCATGCACCAAATAAGTCCATATACCTTAGGAAAAGACTATACTACCCCTAGCTCAAATTTTATCCCTTTTCAATTAACTTCTCTCGTAATTATTTTCTACCGGTTTTAATCTTCCAAAATTACTTCATATGACTATTACACCTCAATTTTCATGTCCTAATATTTTCTTTTACCATCAAATATAACGTTCATTTCCACTAAAACTCAAAGGGTGTGAAATGACCATTTTATCCCTAGTTCACCAAAAACTTAATTTTACCCGATTGCTTCCTAACAGTCTTTTATCCTCCTCTAATCATACAAACACATCATAAAATATGCATACATGTCAAATAACAGTCAAGTTAAATCAAAATTTTCAAGGTAGCCCTTTGTGGTTCAGGTTCTAGGTTTTAACTGAGGTGTTACAACAGTTCATCGTGCTAAACAAAGAAATCACAATACCTTCCTTACCAAAACCAAAATCCATTTTAAAATACCAATCAATGCTAATTACAAAAAAAAAAAAAAAAAAAAAAAAAGCATTAAACACTAACCTCTGTATAAGAATGCTTGTGGAATATCCTCTTAAGATTTCTTTCAGAATGGGACACCTTTATACGTGTACTTCTTCCAAAGACACAATAATACAGATTCACTTAATTGCCGCAAAATCACACTATGAGCGACAGAAGATCGTGATGGAGAAGACCTCAATGGAGAAGTCTGAGATTCCATCCTCGTAAGAAACAAATCGATCCTTTGTGTGATAGTCTCGTATAACTTCAAAACCAACCAAATAACTTTAGAGATTGGAGGTTCAAAGAGAAATAGCTCATCAATTTGCTAATATTCGATCGATTTAGGGTTCTCAAGCCAATAGAGAAATTCGAAATCTTGAATGACGTCGTTTCGCGTAGCATATTTTATTCTTTTGTTTTTTTTTTTTCAAATTCCATCTAAGCAATCCTAATTAGTGTAAGAAATCCTAGTAAGAGTCAAAAAATAGCTCTACACTCTTTTAACGTTCGTGTATTATACTTTCATCAACCGCAGTGAAAAAAAGGATTAATAGGATAGCAATAAAAAAATTAAAAGGCTTAATCAAAACAAAATCAAACATAAGGGTTCAATAGCAAAAACAGACAAAGTTCAGGGGTCTCGGGATACATTTTGCTATAAATTAATTAGGATTTGATTAATTCATTCAAAAACTTCTTTACTTAAATATAAAATTCTAGTCATTTGAAAAAAAAGCAAAAAATCTAAAGAGAATATTTAATATTTCTTTCCCTACGAAGAAAGGAGATTTTTAACAAAATTGATCTTTTAATTTTCTTTCCATAAGAGAAAAGGATTTCAAAATATTTTCAAACGGATTATATTTTAGATTAAAAATAAATATTTTTCAACTATAAAAACATCAAAATATATAAGAAAAATTAAAGAAATATTTTCCAAAAATCGTATTGCTATTAGATGGATAGTGGGAGTGTGGAAGGTTGTTTAATTCTATCCATATTTCAAAAATTGAATTCTTTTTTTGAAAAAATTATTTTGACTCTATAAAATGATAAACTTGAGTGGAGAACAAGTTTCTCAAATTTGGTAAATACCTTTACTCTTTACATTCTAAGATGAGGTATTCAACTCTTCAATCTTTAAATGTTTTCAGGTCTACTAAATTTTTTCAAAGACTTGTTTGGATATGTTTTGATATTTTAAGCTTTTCAAGTTTCCAAGTCTTATGATATTGAGGCTTTTTATAGATTCTTAATATTTAGAATGCCTCCATAATTAAGATTTTTAAGATTCTCAAATTATTTCTTCCTTTGACATCCATAACATGAAGTCTTCTAATATTGTACATTCTAATTTGCAACTTAGATAAGTTCAAGGTACACTACTATAATTTTCATGTGAGTTTTAATAATCATCAAAATCAAATATAGGTTTGGGCTTAACAATCTCCCCTTTTTAATGACGATAAAACCAAATAAAAATTACACTAAGAGCAAATACATAATTGGAGCTAAATAGATAATAAAAACATATAAGTAAAATTAGCTCCCCTAAATTTAATATCCTTTCTCCATATAAATTAGATTAGAGTAAAAATATATTATAAATGAATCATATTTGCTCTCATTATTTATATAACTGCATAAATATTTGTAAGATCATATAATCAATAAGCTTAATTTGTAAGATCATATAATCAATAATCTTAAGCAAATAACAACAATACTCCCTCTATATAAAGTACTTTGCCCCTAGAATATAACATAGTAGTACTTAAGCATATCAATTTTTCTTCCCCTTTTTGTCATTAACAAGGAGGGATTAACCATAAAATAAATAAAGTGCAAAGTACTTAAACATACAAAATAGAAATAAGTTCATGCAAAATATTTAAATAGCAAAGGGTAGGTTTGGCTAGGGTTTAGTTCAAGTCTTGTGGATTCTCCTTGCTTCCTTGCTCTTTTGGCCTGATGAGAACAAACATGAATCCTCCACTTCTAGTTTACCTTTTAGATGGTTGAGATCCATTTGCAGCTTTCCTTCTCTTTTTTGGAACTAAGGTTTCTAATTCTTCCTAATCTAATTTTGAATATGGATCTTCTAAATTCGGGTATACAGATTTAAAGGGGCTTGAAGTAGATGAAGATACCTCTAGCTTCTCCAGCATATCTTCCCTAAGCTTAAGTGGATTAACTATAAGCTTTATTCCTAAATCGCCTATCGTTTTAAGCTTTTCATTACATTTGAATCATCTAGAATCTTCTTTTTTTGCTTTTTCGGTCTTTATATACTCATATACTTTCTTTTGCTCTTCACACTTTTTCTACTAACTAATTTAAAGACAATAGTTTTTTTTTTTTTTTGCTCATCTACTTTCTTCTGCTCTTCTAACTTTTTTCTGCTAACTTATTTAGAGACAATTGGTTTGGAACTTCACTACTCATTTTTAGTAGTGTGGTTTCAACTTTTAGTATTTCAAAGAAATCATTAGGATATTCTTCTTTGGGGTATTTGTTTTTGCTCATTTGATTTTTGTTCAATTGATTTTTTCTCTTTTGTTTCTACCTCTTCTGATTCTTCTTTTTCTGACTCTTTTCTTGATTATCCAAATCTATCTTTTTTAGTTTTGTTTCTTTATCTATTTTGTCTTCTTATCAACTAAACTCAATTTTCATTTCTTTTCACTAATTTGTTCTCATATTTTCTTTTTTCTCATTTTCTTTTTCTTTTCCATTACACTTTTCACCCTCTTGAACATCTTCTTTATACTTACATAATTTTACAAATACCTCACCAACCTCATCATATCTCTCATCTAGTTTAGTTTCAGCAACATTTCCAAGTTTCAATTTTGGATCCTAATAATTTAGTCAGCATCATTCTATAACTCAGACCATTGATTTTTGTGATCGTAAGCTAGGGCAAATTAAACTTTTTCTTTATAATGTGCTAAATCAAATATCAATCAATATTATTCAAATAATCAAAGCTCTCACTCGTAGAATTTAAATAATGAGTGACAAATTTTTGAAGAATTCTCACCTCTAATTTTAAATCAGTGAATTTGATGCTATCGGTGGATATTGGCAGTGACAAATCCAGAAATTTAGTCAGTGAAAAATAATATATATACATATATGTACACACATATAACTAAATTAAAAAAATAATATACATACATTGCACAAATAGACATAAATATAAAAATATTAATAATATTAAAAAATTTCGATAAAAAATAAAATGCTTAAAGATTTCTATGGTTAAACATAAACAAACGTATTAAATCTAGGTTTTTTTTTTATTCTTTTGTCTAAATTCATTAATATTCTAATTAAAATAAAATAATAATTTATATTTTAACTTAACTTAAATATAATAAATAAATACTTTAAAAAGTAAATAGATTATGAGACAAGTATTATTATTTAGTAGGGGTGATATTGGTTCTATTTGATTGATTTGAAAAGTTATTGTCAAACCAAATTAATATTTTTGATTTGAAAATGTAATACCTGTTAATTTTTATTATTATTATTATTATTTTATGATTGTGTGTTTTGAGCAGACTAGTATTTTAGAATCAATGTTTGAGAAGAATTTTTGTGAGGCAGTTGTCATGATCTTGCAAGAATAAATAGATAAGTGTAAAATATAAAAGTTGCAGATTTAAATATTTATTTTTCAGTCTGTATGGCAGTTTTGTGAATTATGTGTGTGTGAGGAGGTATGTTTCCTTAATCAGAACATGTTCAGTTCGCTATTCCTGCAGTAAATCTAAGTATTAATTATTTTGATAATGTTAGAGGCTGAGCGAGTCAAGTGTAAGTATGAAAAAAAAAAAAAATTTAAGGGTTATATAGATAGTTGTAGAACTGAGGAATTGGATGTCAGTAGCTCATTTGCGAGCTGGTTTAGAGTGAGAATTGGCGAAGTGGCATTTGCCAAGGTGGCATCTGGTGAAGTGAAATTTGTGAAGTGAGAATTGGCGAAGTGGCATTTGCCGAGGTGGCATCTGGCGAAGTGGAATTGCCGAGGTGGCATTTGGCGAAGTGGATTTTGCGAAGTGAGAATTGCTGAAGTAACATTCTGCGAAGTGGGATTGGCAAAGTGGAATTGCCGAAGTGGCATTCTGCAAAGTGGAATTCTGTGAAGTGGGATTGGCGAAGTAGGAGTGGCGAAGAGGAAACTAGCGAAGCAGTAGCTTATTTAATGGAGAAGCAGTAGCCATCCTTTTCACGATAATTTCTTCTCTTTTCTTTTTTTCTTCTTCATTTCTTCTCCTATTTCTCTCCAATCTATTCCATTTGTTTTCTAATGCATTAATACTCAGAATTAATGCATTAAATCACTAAATTAACTCATTCAAAGGCTTAATCATCATTTCAAATCTAGATCCTTCAAGAGCTCAATTTTGGGAGAAATAAGGTGATTTTCTCCAAACTACTTTCTCTTCTTAGATTAATATTTTTGGTAGTTAGAATAATTATTATGAGTTTTATAGAGCCTATTATAAGCATTTAAGGCCATTAATTATGAGTAGCATGGTAGGTACCAGAATTTATGAGTTTTGATGAATAGTGACGTAAATAGTGACTATGTTCATAAATTTTAGATTTTATTTAAGAGATAAATTAAATTGATGTTAGGAAACAATAATAGAGACTATAAGATGGTTGAAATTATAAGAAACCATATTTTATATTATTATTGAGGAAACTTTAAATTATAGAATTTGGGGATTTGATTAGGCTTGGATAATTCAAGGAATTGATGAGGATTTTCATCTAATCAAGGTTGAGCTAAATTATGGAAAGTTTTGCTAAGAGGTAAGTTATGAATTACATAAATGTATATTTCTCCTTATGAGATAAATTTGTTAAATATTCATGTATATACTTTATGATATGAAACTTTTATTGGATTACCTCCTTCATGTAAACACTTAACGTATAAAATGACTTGGTTATCTTCTTGAACCAAGATTATGAACAAGCCTTTGATATGTATGATATATGGTCTCTTGACCAAATCTGAATTTTTGTGAATATCTTATCATGATGACCTATGATATACATAAGTATAGAACGTTTTTCCCATTGAGAGTAAATTCATTGATCCCTGTGCATAATGGGAGCCCAGCCGATAGGGTTTTTATCAGTGTTCCACCTAGAGGGGGCTATGAGCTCTAGGCATATACCCACGCAAGCATATGTGCACGTTAAGGTAGCAAGGCTACTGATACGTATGATATGATATCAGTTCTATCTTATATGTGATTTGATAATGCCATCCTTTGCAGGCATTCTTATGTTCTAAAAGATAACCATGATTCGATTTATGATATCATTTGATAGTGTTATTTGTTGTAAGCACTCATATTCTTCTTTAAGTATAAGCTTATGATTATTTCATGTCCAAGTATATGTATATGTATATGTTCATGATTTGATACTCAGATTTTTGACTTTACTGAAAGCATTATGTAGTTCATATATTATTGAGTTGAAGGCTCATCCCTCTTCTGTGGATTTTAGGTGCTAGTGTAGTTTGAGAGAGAGCTAATCCAGAGGATAGAGCTTCTTAATTTCTTCTTCACAAAAAGCTTGGATGTAATTATACTGAATGTTATTTTGTTATGTATATATAAATTATGTCTATTGAGAAGTACTCTCTTAGAGCTCCATAGATAGATATTAATGGTTGATTTTATTGCCATGGATGGCATTTGTAGATTCTCCTTTGTTCCATATTGATGTAAGAAATGTCTTTTGATCGGTAAGGAACAAGCGGAGATATTATGATATAAAATAATAATTTATAAGATATGATGTTTTGCATTCAAAGTGTATGCTTTTATGTATGAGACAGGTTAGTTAAGGGTTCTACGAATTTATAGTGGCCTTTATGCCTACCATTGCCCTAAGACCATCGCACCGGTGGTGATGAAGTGTGACAGAGGTGGTATCAGAGCTATAGGTTTATAATTATAAGATAAATAGAAAAATGTGCAAGTTCCCTAGTATAAGTGCTTGATTAAGATGACTACGGAGCATAGGATTCATGTCACGTCAATGTTGTGTATTCCTTTGGTATAGATCTGCGCTAATCTTATATTTGAGTCTGAGTTTGTTTTATTTATCTTAT
>CANXYC011760811.1:0-25712 GCA_948193065.1 Aleurites moluccanus
TTCACAAAAACCTGAAATCAATTATGAAAAGATATACTATTTTGTGGTGGATGCAATAATATTTTAATATTTTATTAATATAGCAATGTATGAAAGACTCGATATGCACTTAATGGATGTAGTCACAACTTACCTATATGATTCAATTGATAATGATATGAAAATTCCTGAAGGATTTAAAATGTTATAAAAATATAATTTAAGTTTTCGAGAAATTTATTCAATTAAATTACAAAGATTTTTGTATGAATTAAAACAATTTGGGCCCATATGGTAAAATCGTTTTAGTGAATACTTTTTCAAAGTATAATATAAAAGCGATACTATAGAGAATTTTGTAAATGAATTTGCCATAATTATTGTATATATTGATGATTTGAATATTATTGAAAGTCATGAAAAATTTCCAAAAATAACATATAATTATTGTATATATTGATGATTTGAATATTATTGGAATTCCTGAAAAATTTACAAAAGTAACATATTGTTTGAAAAAAGAATTTGAGATGAATTATTTTAAAAAAATAAAATTATGTCTCAATTACAAATTGAATATTTGGTAAAAAGAAATTTTTATTTATCAGTTAATTTATATACAAAAAGTTCATTTATAATTTTATATACAAAACACATTTATTGAATAATTTAATGATTGTTCGGTCATTTAATATGAATAAGTACTCTTTTCAGTTAGAGAAAATAATGAAGAAATTTTTGGTCCTGAAGTACCATATCTTATATAATAGGCGCACTAATATATTACAAAAGAATGGTGAAATTGGTATTCAACAAATTCGTTCAAGTGACAATCTAATAGATTTGATCACTAAGGTATTACTTACTGCAATATTCAATAAATTAGTTAACAGTATTGAAATGTGGCGCCTTAAAAATTTTCAGTGATATTGCAAATAGGGAGAGTTTAATACTGTACTCTTTTTCCCTTAACCAAAAGTTTTGTCCCATTGGATTTTCCTGGTAAGGTTTTTAATGAGGCAGTATACCATTTGCAATGCGGAAATATTATACTCTTTTTCCTTCACTAGTTTTTTTTTTCCCACTGGGTTTTTACTAGTAAGATTTTAATGAGACATATTTTTTGTAAAGATGGACATCCAAGGGGGAGTGTTATAAATATATAGATAAATGTGGATGTCCATTCATCTATCCCACTACTCATAAGATAAATGTAGATGTCTATTTATCTATCCCACTACTTATAAGTTTTTGTAATTAAGTTTAATTTTATTACACCATTTATGTTGTAATTTATATTTGATTTTTATATATTGTAACATATGATGAAGATGAACTCTATAAATAGGAGTTCATGTTACTTTATAATACCTATTAAGAAAATAATAGAAAACTCTCTCTTTTACATTTTTATTATTGTTCTTATTCTTATTTTGTTTTGTTTATTTTTCATAACATTTTTCTATAATTTTTTAATATATATATATATGCAAGCTTAGATGTAGGAAATCTATTTGCTCATTAAATCTAAACATCATGCATATTGATTCAGCTTGACATAAGGTACGTAAATCTAGATATTCTTTCCATTTTATAATATTTGTTATTTAAGATTTCTATATGATTAAAAAATTCATTAAATTATCTTAATTATAACATAAAAAAAATTAAAATATAATTTCTTTTATTTTGTTGTGGAGAAATAAAATCAATTAGTATAAATGATTTAGTGAAAAATAAATTAAGGATAAAATTAAAAATAAATAATAAATATTTATTTGAATTTATAAAACAATAATTATTTTAAAACAAAAAAAAATTAAAATCACATTAAGTAATAATTAAATATATTCATAATGGAATCTAAATTTAAAATAAAAAAATAAAAAAATTTAATTCATTCATTTTATAAATTTTTTGAGAAATTGAAGTTGGCAATGCTATATAAACATCTTAGAATTCAATAAAGACAAACTACCCACCAAATCTTTCATATCAAACTTTAAAAGAATGATCATTGAATATATAATTATGTCATTTCAACCCACCACAGTTGGACGCTACTCAGTATCTGATGTGGCGAAACATGATTGGACATGCACAAACTCTAATGTAAGTTCAGTTTAGTTAACTAACCTGAGGGACTGGAAGTATCACAAACGCATCGAACCAGAATCCTTTCAAGGACCGTACATAGTGTGAGGCGATGGCACGTGCGTCCCACACGAGTTTCCCACAGCCAATAACAAGCGACTCCCTTGACACGTACGCCAACCTGAACTGCAACCACAGGTGGCACAAATGTATGGCGTCTACACACGTGCGAAGAACGGTCACAATTGCGGCTAATCCGCCGTCCATGTACAGACACGGAGCCCCACCTCTCCCGATCGATAAAGAGTAGAAAAATAACGGATCAATTGCTAATGCCATTCCACGAGCTAGAAGGAACGCCCGGTTCCATTTCTGAATGCGCTTGCGACGCGGGTCTAGTACAGTCCCAAACGGGCCAGTCGGTAACCGGGAGTGTGTTCGGGATGAAGGATATTTCTTTGGGTTTGACCGGTTTTGGATAGGAACGAGAGAAGAACCAGCAGATGCCACCCATTCCGGCTGGTGGGCTTGGTCGCAACTGGTGGAGTGGAAGACAGGAACACCAACCTGGGTGCATGCATAACATTCTATGGTGTTGTTGTCACCGCCACGGCCACTTGTGTCACTACTCTCACCCTCACTACCCTTCTGGCGAAGCAGTCCAATCCACCTATATATATATATATTTATATAAGCTAGCAACAGATTAATATATAACAAAACTAATTATTTATTTATTTATTTATAAATCTGGCTCAATTAGAGAATCTAAGTCAAGACTTTTCAAGCTCAGAGACGGCTTCAATATCATCGAAATGTTACTAAACTAATCAATTTTGATGCCATGATATATTTAATAAATACATATAAAAAAATTAAAAGTTCCATAAAATTGTAAATTTAAATTCTTAATCTCTAAAATTATGAAATTTACTAATTTAAACTGTATACACACGGTGTTAATGTGTATACACCTTAAATTAGTTGGCTCAGAGCCTAATTATATGACGATAACGATGGAGAGATAGGGTGGATACCTTGTGGGAGAGAAGTGGAAGTTGGGCTGGGAAGGCATGATTGGAGGAGAGTAACCATGGGAGAGAAGGAGGGTGGTGAAGAAAGAAGGTTTGTTAGAAAGAGAGAATGGTGGGGCTGGATTGCAAGAAGAAGTGAGATAGAGAGAAAGGGGGTGAGAATTTGGAGGTATTATAATAGAAGAGGTGTGTTATGTAGCGCATGAAGAGAGGTAATAAGAAAGGGTGAAAATTGAAAGAGAGGGGAAGATACACTCACATCAGGAACGACGAGTGGGTCCACTACCAAAATTCAAGTGAACGAATGAGGCGATGCATTGTTGTGTCTAGTGACCACTCCATGTCAGTATGTCACCATAGTTTTTGGACCAATCCACCACACCACACTACACTACAATAAAGCCTCCTCTAGCAATATTAAACTTAGCGACTATACGTAACTGCAAGGAAAGTAGGCCAGCCAATGCAGGTATACTATATATACAAGAGACGGAGAGACCACGTTGCCTGCCTCAATCATCCCATTCAACTAGTTACCTATTTGCATGGTACTCTCATCTTCTATTTATTTATAGATTAATTTTCATGTATTTTATCCTATCCTACCCTAATAAAAATTAGAGATTATTTACAATAAATTTATTTTATTTTTTACTTAATAAAGTAGGTGATGTTTAATAATTAAAAGTTGAATGTTTCCTAATAATTAAAAAATATAAATAATTTAAAAGTCTGAATAATTTAGAACTAAATACCTTTTAATCATTCAGATTCTAATATAAATTTGATATATTAAGAAGTTATAATATTTTCACCAAACAACCACCATTTCTTATCAATTAAGAAGTTATTTTATTAAAAGGTTGTTAAGTGTTAATCAATCTCCCCTTTAATCTAATTAACAATTTTTTTTTTTTTTTTTTTTTTTTGTATTAATCAAAGTTCGATTTTCAAGGTCAACAACCAACAAATAGCTCCTAAATATATAAGAAAAGAATGGTGCATCCTTAAATTTACCAAAAGGGATTTTTATATGTAAATTAGCTCAAAAACATTCTAACAGACTGGATAAAAAAAAAAACCTTCTTTTGATTTGATTCTGAACTTCTAATTTTGATTTGTAAAGAGGAAATTTACTTGTTAACTGAGATATATATTGAGGTTATTTTTTTCATATACTACATATATGCTGATCACATGCATGATTGATATTGTTAAGCTTGGATTGACATCCTGTTAATTGCAATACTAAAATCCAAATATTTCCTACGTAGGACGCATGCAGACAGGTGCCAATGGAAACTCAGATATATCTGCCTTTGTTAATTAATTAATTAATTTTAGCTAGACCAAAAAAATGAATAAATAACTCAACTCTATTGTCTTCTATTTTAGAAAATTACAATTACCTAACTATATTTAAATAATAGTTAAGTTTAGCAAATATCAGAAGTTAAATCATTACACCTATGCTTTATAGTTTGTATATATGTAGGTACAATAAGATATTTTCTAAATAATATATATATTATTACAATTATTGAGATTTATTCAATTTGTACTCTCAATAATCACCTGTATATAATTATATTTATTTATAGCATAGGATAAAATTAAAAAATTAGTTTTGAGTGGATCGATAATTAAATAAATATTGAATAAGTCGAGAATTAAATTCAATAAAAAATGGGAGAGAATGACAGAGAGTAGAAAAAACAAAACTTTTGAAATTGTGGAAAAAAAAAACTGATTTTGAGATTTTTTAGCTTGGTGGTAAGATCCATCAGGACTTTTGGGTCACTCTGTTCCTATTATAGCTATGCCAATCCCTATGTGTGTGCGTCTATATATATGCCACAACATATTTGGTTAGGGTGGCAATTAATTTGATTGCATTAGGGGTTTAAGATTTTGAGTTGCTTGGATTCAAATCATTTTAGGTTCTTAATTTGTTGGAGTTGCTTAATAAATCAATTGTTAAAATATATTTGAGTTTTTTTTTTTTTTAAGATTTACTTTGTTAATTTTGAAATTATTTTGAGTTTTGCTCGTAAATTTAAGTAATCTTTCAGTTTTTTTCAATCTTTTCCAAAATTTTGGAATTGTTTTACTAATTTTAAAAGAAAAAATTTACATCATCCAAATTGAATTCAATCCCTAAAATTTTTGGATAATTTGAAATATGATTTTATCATATATAAATATAAATTTCAATTTTTAGTGAACTTGTGTTGAGTTTTTGCTGAAGGGGTTCAAAAATAGTGAGCTGTATGATTGCATGGCTAATTTTCTCATTAATCAAGCCTATGCCATATGAATTATATATGGTGATAAGCTAGTAGTGTGGTAGAAAATTTATTCAAAACACATAATATTTGAGTACTATAGATAGAGGAGAAAAACACAAAAAGCCATATATACATGCAGTAATGAATTTACAGAAAGAGGGAAAGCATGTGATTCTCTTGATTCTTGCTTAGAAAAATACAAAAAAATATGATAGGAAAAGGTGTTCAGAAGGACATTTGTATTTCAATTATATGTTAAGAGGGTTTTGGATGTTAGTTCCATGTTGTATTCGCTTTTTGTGAAACTTAGACGAGTGTCTTCATACTCAATGTCAATCTCCTCTCTATTTCCTACATCCTTCACCCATCGGTGTGGGTGTCACTCCCAAGTTTCATTGGTGTGATGGTATTAAAATTATGGGTAGTTTTAAAATTACCAATTACCCATAGAAAACCAGTTAATACATGAAATTGTTCTGAATCAATTACACTAACTCAAAATTGAATTTCATCAGATTTTCTTTTCATAATTTAAGCATCTCAATTTTTTTTAACCTCATCGCTAGTTATAATTTAATCAATTCTCAGCAATAACCACATATTATATATTTTATATGCATCATATAATTCTAATTCCTTATGCAAAAATCTTTCAAGAACAGAATACACAAATTAAAAAAAAAAAAAAAAAAAAAAGATATATAAGTGTTGATTTTGGGTTAACCTTGCTTCTAATCACTTTTTTGGCTTCTATTCTTGATTTGCTAAATTAATTTTGCTCTAAAGTAATAAAAAAAAATATGATGGAAGAGGGTTTAAATGGTAGTTCAAATGGTATAAAAGACTAAAATAAGAAGATAAGAATTCTCTAGAGAAACTCTTCACTTATCCTTAACAATATTACCATAGATCAAGTGTTCCATAACAATATTAATATTCCTTACTTCTTCATAATATTGCTAATTACTTTAATTATATATGAGTACTTGTCATTTGATACTTAAGTATAGAGTTAAAGAAAAAAAATATTAATTGAACTAATAATTTAATTTATAGTCAAGTATTTATTTCATAATATATAAAATATTAAAAATTTAAATTTTAATAATCATTTTATTTTAAGAAAAAAAATTCAATCTCATATAATTATTTCATGCAGTTTTATGTCTTGAAAATTAATGATTGTACTTTAGTCTTATTGAATTGAGATCCCTTTTGATTCCAATTTCATTTGAAATTTTATCATTATTAAAAAAAAAATATTTTACACTATTATAAAAATTCAATTAATTGTATATATAGTCAATTGATGATTAAAAAAAGAACTAAAGGGTTTTTAAATTATATATTAAGATAATTTTCTAGTATTTATTTTCTTTTATTTCTTTCAAATAATATACATACATGATATATTTTTTAATTAGCACATAATTATTAAGAAGGCATTCACAATATGGAGAAATGTCTCATGTTTTAAAAATATGCATAGATATATATTATTATTCTATTTTTTATAGATAATCTTTGATGTCAATTAGGAGAGCAACAAATTAATAATAATAAGATATTTAAAATGCAAACAGACCAAAATTTAAGATAAGTATTATGATTGATCCTTTATATATAGAGAGAGAGAGAGAAATTGTCACCTTCTGAGAAGAAATATTAGATAAGTCAATCTTCCATACCATTGTATTAATGGTTAAACTAACAATTAGGGCTGTGCACAGTTGAATTCGGTTTGAGAATTGAAAAATTTCCGAATCAAATTAAATTTTTGGAGATTTCAAAATAGAAAAACCAAATTAAATTGTTTATGTAAATTATTTGAATCAAACTGAATTGGTTCAATTTTGATTTGATTTTTGATTATTTTAAATTGGGTCTATCAAATTGATTAGGTTTGATTTTTTGGTTTTATTTATTAAAAAAATAAAATTAAATATAAAATTATTCATCCGAACTAAAATTAATTTATGATAAATCAGAATTATCAAATTAAAATTTTAAATGTAAAAATTAATAATTTAAAATACATCCAAATAAACTATAATTAATTTATCGTAAATTAACAATAATTTTCAAATTCTCAAAAAATAAAATATACTATCTTAAATCTAAATTGAATAACTTAATTTAATCAATCAACTTAATTCAACTGAATAACATTATAATATATATTCATATTCTATCTTAATATTTAATTGTCCATAATAAAATTAATAAATAATAAATTATGTTTAGATTTATTATTGTGTTTATATAGTGTATAAAATTTAGGGATATATATATATATATATTACTTATTGGTTTGGTTAAAATATTTCATATTTGATTCGATTTTTGGTTCGATTATTCATTAATTTTCGGATTCAAATCATCTTATATTAATTAATATCAATTCGGTTTAGATATAAATCATGTATTCGATAATTTTATATCTATGTTTATAAACGGTTCAGATTGAATAATCTGCGACCCGTGATTAACCTTACTAACAATTATTATCATTATTATAAATAATTAACAAAAATCTAATTTTTTTTTAAAAAATTATAATATATTCAAAATTTTTTAAATGAAATATATTTTATTCTAATTTAAAAAAAAATATATATTATCATTTGATCAAAACTGAAAAAAAAAATCACTATTCTTAATTATAATATATTTTCAACTATTAATCACAGAATTAACTCAACTAGTCAATTCTGTCGTATATAACTCTTGAATCTTTTACAATTATAAAAAATTAAAGGTGTAATTTTGATAAAATGGTATTGATTATAATTAATTTTCAAAATTATCATGAAGTCGAAAGGTTTGAGTATAATTTAATTTTTTTAAAAAGATTTTTTTTATTAGCTCTTATTATTATTATTATTATTATGATATTTAGGACACTCGTTAAAATTTAAAAATTTAAATAATATTAAATAAATAAATTTAAAAATAAAATAAATAAGTAAAAAGTAAAAATTTTGATTTATCATCTAAAATGATAATAATTGTAACGAAATTCAATTCTATTAATTTCTTTTTTTTCTTATATTGTTATTTTTTATATTAATTTATTTATATTTTTTTAATATAACTGTTTTATAATTATATTTCAATTTTATAATTATATTTTATCTAAAATAATAATTTTAAGACACTCGTTGAAAAAATTGTTATTTTTATTAATTAAAACAACTTTAAAACACTAATTCAAAGAAATTAATTAAAAATATCATTTTATAAAAAATAATTTTCTCAAAAACAGTTGTGTTTGCAATTAAAATTATAGTAATAATTAAAAAAAGAGAAAAATTTATAGATCAAAATGATAGGATATGCATAGAATGATAATATTAGAAAACCAATCTTTTTCAAGAACTCAATTATGTGAACATGCCACGTTCAACCACCCAACTTGAAGCATAAAACGACATGTGGTAGGCCACTTCGCTTTTGTTATTTTCTTTTTATTTCTAATGCTCAACTGCAAATTGACTGTCGTATATATTTTTTTAAAATATTAATTTTTATTCTTTATATTATAAATAAAATTTAATAATGAAATTTAACTATTTTTTATAAATTTAATAAGTATAAAAAAGTGTCACTTCCATCTTATTAATTTTTCCTATTTATAATAATATTTTTTTAAAAATAATGAAAGTTAATTGTAAAAAATGAAATAAATGTCTTATAATAATTTTAAAAATAAAATAATAATTTATATCTAAATGAATTTATTTTTGGCAGAAATTATAGAGATTTGTGGATAAGTTTTAATTTATATATCTATTATTTCTTTAGTTAAGAATTTATCTTTTTTATATTTATAAAATTACAAAAAAAAAAATATTTATCGTAAAATCAATATATTTGACTCGATATAATAAAATATTCTAAAAATAAAAAATAATATATTTTCACATAATAATAAAATTAATTATTTTTTTATTCAGATTCAACCTAACTATAAATTAATAAATAATAAAATAATAAAATTACTCAATTTTTTAGTAGGTTTGATGGTCAATTATAGTATAATCAATGATAGAAAAGTTGACCCTCATCCCTAAATTATTCTTTTTTGCATACTATGTTTTAGTAAAGGAAAAAAAAATGATTATGTTTTATGAATGTAGTATTTTTAATTATTTTTTCTTCAATAATATTTAAATGACAAGATAATATAATACAAATTGATCGTTACAGAAACAAAAATATTTTTATCTTAAATTTTCTTTATGAGTTGAAATAACAAAAGAAAAAGAGAAAAATAAAATAAGATAAGAGTTATTCGGTATTTAGAAATTTAATTAATTTAAATAAAAATGATATTAAGAGATTAATTGTATTTTAAATATGTATTTCATTCCTATCAAAATTATAAAAATGATTAGTTTTTATAAATTATTATTAAAAATAATTTTTTAATAATATTATTTTACTGTTAATAACTAATATTATTTTTTATCCTTTAAACTTCCAAATAATCTCATGAAAAGTAATTTATTATTTTATTTTAGAAAATCAATTCTTTCTTACTCTAACTAATAGACGTATACATTTTCATGTTAAGCTAATTCTTCTTACCTTGGCCAAATTTTATAACGCTGACGAATGGCTGTGGTACTCATGTTTATATTTGAAACCAACCCAAATTTATTTAGTATATTTTATTTGTTATATTATTTGTGTCCATTCAAAATTTAATTAATATTATCACCATACACTATATTAGACATAATTAAATATAATAGTTCAAGCTGGACTATTTATTACCTAATCGATGAAATTTTAATTTAATAATATTAAAATTATTTTTAATGTCGGTAAATTTAAATTTTAATCGGAATCAAATTAAAAAAAAAAAATCATTTCCTGCTTTTTGTATATTTTAAGTAGGTAAAAGATCTTTTTTTTTTTTTTGTCCCAATTTCCTGCTTTTTCTGATTTCTATATTCCAATTTTAGTTATAAATGCAAAACAAATAAAACTAATAATACATTAACATTGATAATGTACATATTGGGTCTGAGAGGGTCGGGGCCAGAAATTCATGCAAGTCTTATAGCATATAATTTAATTTCCTATTAACTGGAAAGATTTTTCCGATTCCATCTCATGGGAAATAATTTTTTTTTTTTTTTTAAAGAGATTTTCTGTCTCATTTGGGAAAAAAAAAATAGTTAAATTGCAACTAACTATTTTCTATGAATCAATATGATTGCTCTTTATTTATTTATTTTTATTCAGAAGATGTTATTTGCAATAATAATATCAAACTAACCAATTAATTTATACTTAAAATTTATTAATTTTATCAACTTTCAGAATTTATTTACAAATTTTAATTTGTTATATTATTATTTAACTCAAATATAATAAAATTTGAAAGAGTATGAATCTTTATTATCAACGGATATATGAATTTTAAAAAGAATGACCTTTTTATATTTAAGAAAAAACATAATAATTTTAAGAAGAGATATTATTATAATTAAATAAGTTTATTTAAAAATATAAAAATGATAAAAAGTATTAAATAAATATATATTTTAATTATAAGTAATAAAAAAATATTATAATATCATTGAAAAAATTGAAGGAAATTAAAAAAGAAAATAAAAAAAAAAAAGAAAATTAAGTAAAATTGTAAAAAAAAGAAAAAGAAGGAAAAAGAAAAAAAGTGAAAGAAAATGAGATTAAATAATATTTTATTAGGAATTAAAAAATTATTTTTTTAAAATTGAAAGATTATTTTATTAATTTTAGTAAATTTTAGGGACTAAATAGTAATTTAAATTAAAAAATTTAAAAATTAAGGTAGCAAAAAAAAATGAAAGAAAATGAAATTAAATAATATTTTATTATGAACTAAAAAATTATTTTTCTAAAATAAAATTACTATTTTATTAATTTTACAAAGTTTAGAGTTTAAATAGTAATTTTATATTATAAATTTTAAAAAATTAAGGGAAATACAATAGAGGTGGAAGCAAACCGACCGAATTAATCAAATCCAATTAAATTGATCAAATCAAATTAAAATTTATAATTTTATAATTTATTTGGTTTGATTTGATTTAAAAATAAATTAAATCGAAAATTTAATTTAATTTATAATTTGAGTATTTTTTCTTTTATTTTAAATCGAACTAAACCGAAATTTTATATATATTTTTAATTTTATTTTATATATAATCACATAATTTTTTTAACCTATTATTAATTTAGAATTTAAAAAATATTATCCATAAAAATTAACTAAAAAAAAACTTAATTTAAAAAAAATAAATTTTAAGTGTGTTAATTAATAGAATAAATAAGTTTTGAGCTATATAATATAGAATTATTTTTAAAAAAATTTTATTATTTTTTTTAAATTTATAATAAAATAATTATAATTTATAAAAAAAAATAATTTAAAATTTATAAATTAAAAATATTTAAATTAAATCAAATTGAATGGAAAGCGAACCTAGAATACGGTATACTCAATTGGCTTGGAGTTCGGCCATATTCCCCATTAGTTAAAATTAATAATTGTTTTTCAGAGCTTAGCTGGCCTAGTTTATTGGAATTTTAAGTGCAGCACCAAGATTTAGGCTCCTCCAAATCCTAGCCCCGAAACCAGGAGCGAAATTAGGGAGTTAGAGAGAGTTTTAGTTCTCTCAAAATTTTTAAATATATATATATATTTTAATTAGCTCTTTAAAAAAATTATATATAATTAATAACATTAAAATTATATGTGAATTTTTAATTGGTCTCCTAAAAAAAATTATATATAATTTATAATATTAAAATTTTCTATTAATTTAATTTTGATCTTTCTAATAATATTAAAATTATATGTAAATTTTTATTTGACTCTAAAAAAAAATTACATATTTCTTTCGACCTAAAATAAATGTCTTAATTTATTTTTTGAGATATTTCAATTTAATTGTCATATTTTTTTATTTAAAATACATTTTATTTTAAATTGACAATAATATATCCATTAAAAATATATTAAAAAATATGAAAATTCATTAAGAGATATAAAATGTGAGAGAATTAGAATGATAAAGAAAAATTAAAATAATTAATGAATTAAAATAAAAAATAAATTATGAAAATTAAAATATATCAATTTTTATTAATAATTATATATTTTATAATTAAAATATTTATTTTAAAACGAAAAAATATAATTTAGAACATTAAAATTTTTTATTAATTTAATTTTTGTCTATTAACAAAATTTTCTAATTACGTTACTGTACGGAATACAGATTGTACATTGCAAGGATACAGATTGTACATTGCAAGGATATATCCTTACCACCCTCTATCATATGATTCGATTTTGGTACAAAATCTGTATTATTTTAGATAAATTTATCTTCTTGCTATCTTCTCTCTTATTCCATTTTTAATTTTGGTATAAATTAAGATTTTTTATATAATAATTACAAAACTATCAATATCTATATGTGATACTAATTTAAGCCAAATATTCAAATTTTTCATCACCTTAAATTTTAATTTTTGAGTGAATCAATCCAATCAATGTGAACATAAAATTTGTAGAAATAAAGTACAAGCCGTATATGATAGTGATCTGACAAACATTTGAAGATAATAAGTGTAATTATCAAATTCTATTTGATTGCTTTCATGCATATTAGCTAATATAGAAAAATATTCATATATATTTTTAAATATTTTAATTTTAATTAAATAAAAAAATAAGAGAATATATATATATAAAAAAAAAGAGAGAAAATAAGGATATTCTAGGAATGAAGGTTTTTAAATGAAGAAGTATAATTAATTCTCGATTTTTTATTTTGTCCATAAATTTAGTCATTTTATTTGTTTTCTTTGATTTTTTCATTAAATTTTAATAAAATAATCAAAAGTGCCTTATATATAAATATAAATAAAAAAATCTATTTCTAATTATTTTAATTTTAATTAAATATAAAAATAATTTTTAATTAAATATAAAAAATAATTTTTAAATATATAAAAATAAGAAAATAAATTAAAATATAAATAAAAAGTAATTTTATTTATTTTAATTTTTTAAAAGTAAATAATTAAATAAAAAGTAATTATTTTAATTAAATAAAAAATAATCTTATTTTAATTTTAATTAAATAAAATAATTACTTTTATTTAATTATATTATATTATATTATTTTTATATTTAGCACAAAATTAAAAAACTAGATTATAATTTACTAATTATTTTTTAACCCATGTAGAACTTAGGGACTACCCCTAATAAAAAAAGAAGGCATGTTTTTAGATTTTAATAAATTAAGAGTCTATTTTCAAAAGAAAAAAAATAATATGCTTTTACAATAAACATAAAGGTCGTATTTGCAATTTATCTCTATTTTAAAAATTTTGATTGCTATTTTTAGTGAGTGTTTAGTAAAAAAATTTAATTTTTAATTGCTGTATCATAGTATTTAGTTACTGATAGTTTGTTAACTATTCTGTAACTGTTAGATAGTAAAAAAAAAAAAAAAACTATTTGTAAAAGTTTCAATTTGAAATTTAAAAAAAAAAAATTATTATTTTTTAAAGTAAATTATCATTTAAAAATAATATATAAATAAAAGAATAAATATTAATATTTATCTTTAATTATCATTGGACATAATAACAGTTAATAATAATTTTACCAAACAACTAAAACAATAAGTTGTTAGGTAACAGGTATCAGCTATCAGTTATTGGCTAATAACTATTAATTATAGCTAATAATTATTACGAATAATTAAATTAAATGGAGCGGTAATCTATAACTTCAATTTTACTATTGGCCATAGGGTTTATTCATAGTGGTACTAAACTTTGATTTATTTTGTATAGAAGAGCATAATTAAGAGACATCAAGAAATTTTAGTTCACAAATCATTTGAAAATATATACATTACTCCTATATTATTAATATAATTAAAAAAAATTATTTTTAAATTTTTAATTTATCTCCCAAAATTAAATATTTATAAATAATTTTAAATACTAAATTTATTTAATTAAAACTCATTCTATAAATTTGAAAAATCAATTAATTAAAACTATACTTTTATAAAAAATATAATTAATTATTATTATTTAAAGTGAAAATCATTTAAAAATTAATATTTTATTTTTATTTATTTTTCTACTAATTTTGATCCAAATAAAATTTTGGAGTCATTCTTTTTTTTTTAATACTGAGAAATGGTGAATTCATTTTAAATTTATTATTTAAAATTATGTATTTATCATTAAATTATATTTATTTAGAACAGTTTTATTTGTACGGAATTAATAAAAGTTAAGAAAATGACTACACTTCTGTTCCAGGGGACCCTTTTTGTTCAATTATTTGGATCTCTATTTTTTTTATTTTTTTTGTCTATTTTACTTTTTCTCTTTTTAACTCTATAAAATCCAAATTTAGTGGTTCCCACTTGGTGTCTTGGATTGATCTCTTTTCTTTTTCAAATTTCACATGTTGCAGAGAAAAAGAGAGAGAGAGAGAAGGGAATATCAATTGTTCATTTGATGTAAACACACGATTTTTATCAGAGACATGTCATCTTTTGTGATGAATATTATTTTGGAAGCTTTTATTTAATTATTGACAAAATTGAGGGTATCAGAGAATCACCCAAATATTTGCAATTTTGCTCAACTTGATTATCAAAAGCCAATAAGATTTTTCATTTCAGTTAGCATCAATGGTGGCCCTGGTTTTGCTATGATTAGGGTGTAATCACAACACCCATATTTTGTAATAAACATTTTTTAATATGCAAAATGATTGTCAAATTCATATTCATATCTATAGTTAAAAAATTTTTTGTATATATTAAATGTATACACCAATTTAATGAGATATAAATAAATAGAATAAAAAAAATTTCAATGTATTTTCACTAAATAAAAAAATCATATTATCTAAAATATATCATTATTTATTAGTTCGATATATAAAATAATTTTATAAATTTTATATATACAAGAATTTTACGTATAATATAAATATAATATAAATATCATATCAGTATTTGAATTCAATATTAAATGTTTGTCTTTTAATATGGGAATTAAGAGTTTAGATCTTGATAATGTAATTTTTTTTTTTAAATTTTGAAGTGATTATAAAAGTAATTGTTTCAAAAAGAGAGAGAGTTAATTATGTTTGTAACTATAAAGGTTTTAAGAGTTACTTTCCTCTTTTACTTTTTCTTTTATATAAAAATTTTATTAAAGAGAGAGGGAATTATTAGAGTTAAAATATATAATTTTCTATATAACAAAGTGAGTAATCAATCACAAAACTATACTAGCTATAGCGAGATACTTTTCTTTTATAATATGGGATTTTGTAATGAATCAAAAAACAATATATTGTTTACAAAACTTACCATATTTGCTTCGCCTTTAATTTTTGGACTAGAGTTCATATCACTTTCTATTAGATATATTGCTGAATACCTTTAAACTATAATATTTAACCCCTAGGGAAGATCAAAATCTTGAAACATGAAAGCAATATCATCCTCAAGTTAGCTTTATTAGCAATATGAAATATATTACTATTACTATTACTATTATTGTTATTATTATTGTTTTATTATATGATCAGTAACCACTTTATAATCAGTCGTGCCTCACGTTTGTACTGTTGTTGGCCATGATTAGACGACATATCCTTTCCTTCTTTAAAATTATTGCTTCCTTTTTACTACATTCTTTCTTTTTTTCATGCTATTTTTCGAGTAATTAATGATGATTTAAAGATTTTTTTTTTTAAAAAAAACAATGCATCTTTTTTTTAAAAAAAAAAGTTTGGGCTTGAAATAACTTTATTAATATACAAGATGAATAATGAGTATTAAAGTATCAAATATGAACTTGATAAGATTTCTCTGATATTTAATGACTTGATTTCTTAAAATTTTTCAAAAAGAAAATCATCAATTTTGAGAGAATATATTTTTTCAGTAAGAGAAAATTTATTTGGATGAGTGGTACTATTCTCTTTTTTAATGGTTCCACTAAACTAGTAGACGAGAATAAATAAATATGTGACAACATCTTAGTGGGCGGAGAGTTGAAGAAGAGAGGAGTTTGAAATTAATAGGACATACAACTTTTTTTATTTATTATATCAATTTTATGACATTATACGTGTATGCACTTGTGTATATCACGTTTACTGTCTTATTATGATAAGAGTCATTTTTTTTTAGAGTCAAAACCTCATTAGAGCTTTTCGCTAGAGAAAAACCTAACGATTTGCTTGTATTCTAGTAGAAAATCTTTATGTGGAATATAAACTGCTTTATTATCGAATTACTTATATATTTGGTATTATAAGGAGCTTGTAAGTCTTTTTATATTAAAATTAAGGGGTTAAGTAGTTAACGAGTTTAAGGGGCAAACTTATTTTGATATATGGATAATTTTTTTTTGTTGGCTTCTTTTATTTTAGCCCAATATAAATCAATTATTTTTATCTAAATCAATAAATATTTGTCTTTTGATATAAGAGTTGAGAATTTAAATCTTAATAATATATTGTTTATTTATTTATTTTGAAGTGCCTATAAAAGTAATTGTTTCAAAAAAGATAAGTTAATTATAAGTTTAAAGAGTTACTTTCCTTTTTTATTTTTTCTTTAATATATTCATTAAGGAAAGAGAGAATTGTTAGGCTTCAAATATATGATTTTCTTTATTATAGGCAAGTACTCAATGTCACAAAACTATACTAGCTATCACGAGATACTTTCTATTATAATATGGGATTGTGATGAATCAAAAACAATATATATTGTTTATAAAACTGACCATATTTTGCTTTGCCTTTAATTATTAGACTAGAGTTGATATTATTTTCTATTTGTTATATTACTGAACACCTTCAAACTAGAATATTCAACTCCTAGGGAAGATCAAAATCTTGAAACATGAAAGCCATATCACCATCAAATTAGCTTTATTACTATTATTATTATTATTATTATGACATGATCATCAGTAACCACTTTATAATGAATCGTGCCTCACTTTTGTGCTGCTATTGGCCATGATTAGGCAACAAATCTATTCCTTTTATAAAATTATTGCTTCCTTTTTACTCCATTCTTTCTTTCTTTCATGCAACTTGATTTTCAGTGATTAAGATTGATATAACACGAATTACAGGTAACTTGATCTCCTTGCACTTCTAATTTATTTATTAGTTAGAAATGAGAAATGGGTAATTTTTTAAACTCAATAACCTAATTATCTATGAAACTCAAGTGTTTGTTCTGCTGTGTAAATATTAAGAATTTAAAGATACTGAATTAGTTCTGAGCATTGTAAAATTGTAAATTTAAATTCAAAAGAGTCTGATTATTAAAAAAAATTGTAGTTTCTATTAGCTAGGTAGAACAAACTTATATGTAACAAATAAATTAAGGAATGAATATATTAGTAAATAATTCTATATATATATATATATATAAAATGAATTGAGACAAGAATCATTTTAGTACAAAATTTGAATTCCTTAAAATTAGCCAATTTGCAGTTTTATTCTATTTTTGGCAAACTCAAAGATCCAATCATTTAGCTAGGAAACAACAAGTTTGGTGAGATCCAATGAAGATGAATCAAACCAAGAATCTAAAACCATTATGAAATGGAATATAGCTGCTAATAACAGTACATATGTAGTAGCAGCTATAAAATCGATCACAGTACCTTTATTTTTTTGCGTATTTAATATTAAATTATGTGATATCACAAGTTTTTTTTTTTTCATTATACTCCTCTAGTTAAAAGTATCTGGAGCTTGTTGAAGAAAAACTGAAATGTTATGATTCCTCACACCTGCAGGTAAGCTAATTTCAGTGCTGATTGGCTTGTTCACTAGGCCAGTAAGCTTTCTTTAGGATATCATTTATTTGAGACTCCTCCTTTAGAAATTCATAACTTTATTCTACATGATAATTATGGGGTTTTTTTATATCAAAAATTGTGTGATGTAGTTCTGGTTCTGCTTCTTTCCCTTGTTTGCCAAAAAAAATAATAATAAATTATTCTTGAAACTAAAAAATTTATAACATAATAAAAAAAAAAAATCTGTTTTATGATCCGATAACGTACATCCGACCTTAATTAATAATTTGAAAAATAATATACTAATTACATATTCATGAAAAAATTGATCATACCCTTTTGATCTTGTCCAAAGAACAATCCAAATCCAACAGAATATTTTCTAAGGACCCCACGTTGATTATATATGTCTTCTTTATTAATTTTTCAGTTTATAACTTTTTTATATAAGGCCTAGCTGATTTGATATCCACAATAAAACTACACCCTTATCTTGGATTGTTGTTAATAATGCATGCAGATGCTACAGTCACTTTCTTGATCTTCCAGGAACCTTCCACTTACATGCAAAAGTGAAAACAAAAACAGCCATTAATAAAGACTAGACATATTTTAGGACAGTATACCCCCCCTTCATAAGGACCTGTATTATAACAAAAGGAAGTCGCCTTCAATCTTCAAAACACACATATATTATCATTATCCATTACTAATTAAGAAATATGGTTCTTAATTTCAAAGATGTGTCAATGTATCAAACTGAAAATTTAAAATTAAGCTGAACTAATACTTGTAATGATAGCATTCACCCACTTGTGGGTAGCTTTCATACTGCAATTGAGCTGAAAATTGGCATTCCTCTGTAGAGTGCAAATTAGTTGTCACTAAATATAATTCAGCATCAAAAAATGTTACAAAGAGTCAAAGATACATCCAGAATATCATAACATAGACAATCATGAAGCTATACTGACTAGTTAATCACCAAACTTTACTGAATAATCATTTCTTAATTTAATATTAACCTTGCTATCCAAAGTAGGATAACAAACCTTGTCTAAGGAATTAGTACTGTCTATCAAACATAAAAGGCTATTAAATTCTGCAATTCATATTGTTTAATTATCGCTAATAGCTGTCTTCTAAATTCACATTATAATTCCTTATAAGAATATAACAATACTTGTTAGATTCAATCTAACAAATTCTGTTTTTTAACTCATAAAAATTTTAATAAAAATTCGGCAGCTTCTCCTCTTAATTTGAGTGATCCCCCTCTTATAAAAAAAATAACATAGCTGAAATACAATCCTAACACAAGCAATAACCAACATATATATGCTCAACCTAGGCCACCAATACAATAATCCCATATTCCTTTAATAGTTCACACAATTTCTTAATAAGGTAAAGATTCATAATGATTTCAGATAGACCAATTTTCTTTCAATATATATATATATATATATATATATATATATATATATATATATATATATATATTTCACAAATATAGGTCATTTTTTCGTGTACATATGATTAAGGATAATATATTTATCCATAATTTTGAACCGCACTCAAAAACTGCTTACGTTTCTTCTTTAACAACTTATTATATACTTGGGAGAATAAGATTAATGTAGTTCTCAATAAAAATATATAATATAAAATTTTTTGTAAAATACCTTAATTATTCTTATATATTCTTAATTATTTTCAAACAAAAATCTAATATTTACATTAAATATTGTGTGTTTGAACTTCATTAATATCTCTTCTTTTATTATTCTTTTTTATTCTCTCTTTTTATTTAAAGTTTGGGGTCTTACATTTTTTATACTTATAAATGTATATAAAGATTTTATAATTGATAGAATATTATTATTATTATTTTTGGCCAAGTAGAGGGCTTGAAAACAAGGTACTGATGATCAGAAGGTGACAGATCCAAGAAAATGAAATGCGTGTTCTCTTTATAAACATCCACACCTTTTTCTTCACATGTTCTTGTAATCAGCAACTTGCAATTTTGTCTGCTCTCAATGGTAAGAGGACTATATATTGCCATAATAAAGCTATACTCTAGCTCCCGCTTCTCGCCTTGCCCATTATGAGAAGTTCACAAGAGCTGACTGCAACTTGATCTTGCAGTTGCTAGCAGCCCGTTGGAGTTGCAGTGACAGTTGGAGGGGTTTGAGAATCTTCTTTACCATGATAACCCTAACTAGCTGTATATTCATCAACTGCTACAGCCTTCAAGTTCTTCGAAATAATTACGTGTCTTTTGAACAGATAATTCAGTAGTTCAGTAATTAATTATTTATCTCTAAGGAATAAGGAATAAAATTAGATAATTCAGTATTTGATTATCTGTCTCGTAATAACATATAAATTGAATCAACCCAGATATTATTAGAGATGAAGATATGTGGTGAGTCAATCACTAATTTATAGAAAAAATTTCTCCTAATTTATTTAAACTCAACTTTTTTATATATAAATTTTTTTAACCGATTCAAAATTAATTTTTTGATTTCGTTTATAAATATTAACCTCTTTTCTCCTTAGTAAAATAAGAATATAATTGGCAGAAAGTGAAATAAGACAACCTATTGATAGAAATATTTTTTTTATGGCGAAACTGTGAAGCCATAATTAATTAATAATTCAAAAGTGAATAAGAAAAGATCTTATGTCCAACTTATGATGATTCTTAATATTCTCTTATCTGGCCCACCTCTAAAAAAGATTATAGTAACATTTGTAGAGCATGTGTTACATACATAAACATATTATATATATATATATATATATATATATATATAACACAAAAATTCTGTGGTTTTGGATGATGAAGAAGAGGCTATATAAATATGGCCAAAATTAAGGTCATAAGATTGTATAAAGACCCATTTTCTAGAACATGTTCATCTATTGATGAAAAGCTAATATATGATAATGCTTCTATCCTAAAAAATTAATATATATAGCTTCAAAACAACACTAAATTCACAATTAGTTAGCAAGCTCTAATTCATAACTAATAGACAATAAATTTACAGAAACATAATAAGTACATTGGTAGGTTTAAGAGGAAAGAGCAAAGAAATTTCTATCCTTTTGGAATATATTACTAACAACATAAAAAAAAAAAAAAAATCTGTATATTTCTAGATCTTTTTCCTTTTTCTTCATTATCTATATATATATATATATATATATATATATTAAATCTTGTTAATCAAGATTAACACTTGTAATCAAATTTTAGGTAATTTATAAATGTCTATTTACAAAATATATGATTATTAAGATTTTTTTTTTTATCTATTTTAATATTTCTAATTCATTTATTACTTTAATTTATTTATTATTTTAATATCTCTTAGCCTTCCTAATTTTCTCACATTCTATCTTTTCATGAATTTTGATTTTATCTCTAATTTATTAAATCTATATATTACATTTTTTAACATATTTTTAATGATGCTATTATTGTAATGTTAAGATAAAATGTAATTAAATTGGGACATATTAAAAAAATTAGAATATTTATTGCATAAAATTGACAAAATGAGCAAAACATGTATATAACTTAAAGAAATAATAAAAAAAATTCGTGGAATAAGTTAGCAATTTTGAGAATATTTTGCAAGGTATATATCTTTCCCCATTCTCTCTCTTTTTTTTTTTTCAATCTTGTGTGGGTTTGTTGAAATGTTGAATTACAAAAATAAATATCAAAATATAAATAAATGGAGAATCTAACCATATTAGTCTGATTTATGTTTTTGTGATTAAGGTGATTCATTAAAAAAAAATTACAAAATGACTCATACTCTCTGTAAATTATCCAAATTGCTCCTCGTTACCAAGTAAAACTAAAATTTCTTCAAGGCTTAATAAATCTCCAAAACCATTATTATTGTACTAGCAGTTGCTTTCAATAGTGCAATATTATATAAGAATCTTTATATCAGTTGAAGAAGTTGAATTGCTTGAACACATTGGAAAGAAAGCTTCTCCATTGTCATTAAAGAAAAGACTTGCAAATTACATCTCCATAGCATTAAGCTTCAGGTGTGTGTGTGTGTGTATATATATATATAATCAATCGCAATTTTAATTATATATATGTAATATTTCCTTATACATATGTTATGATCTCATGTAAAATGTGTGAATGATATTTATATACTTGCAGGTGCTATTGGAAGGTAAACAAGAGAAAAAGAAATGTGATTCTACTCACCAAGTGTGTGCCTCTCTTTATCTTTGTTCTGGTAAGATTGGCTTTAATGCATGCATTCCATGGTAGGAAGCAAATAGCTACAAGAATTATTTAATTAGTTTCTTAATTAATTGTTTTCATGTTTAATATTTTATTAATTTGTTCTTAATTTGGTTGGTGAAATGGTTAAAAGATTGATTTTAATGAGATGTTGAAAGTGAGATCAAATTACACCTGATTTTGCAGGAAGCTATTTAGGAGTTTGATGTTCATATATATGTTCTTCTGGAGCTTCAAGAGACATGCCAATTCTATGAAGTAATGGGAGATTGGTATGTTTTACATTATTTGATAATTTTTTTTTTTCTTTTGATTGCTTATATATATAAATTTTTTTTTTTAATTTCTTTTATTTTTAATTATCATCATTAATTTCTTAATAATGAACTTTTGAACAGAATCGATTAAATTTCTAATTACTAATCATTACAGGGTCATTATGCTAGCTAATAAATAATCATGATTTATATTATTTATTTATAGTTTACAGCCATGGATGTTTATGAGATAATTACATCATTTAGATTTATTAATTAAAGTTATTGATGAGGAGCCCATTAATCGACTATTGATTATCTACTAATTGATAATATATATATTATCAACACGGATGATTTATCTCATTTGGTATTTAGTCTCATATTTTATACACATCTTTATATGCTATATCATTTTTTTTCAAAATATTTTGACAACTAATAATGATGCGACGCTCAAAAAAATATATAAAATATAAAATGAGACACTAAATAAGACAGAAAATCCACATTAATATATAATAAAATATTAGATATTATAGAAGCTTAAAAGTTTATCTCCTATTTGAAAACTCAGATTTTATAATAATTCAATTCACACGAATTTTTTTCATTATTTTTAGAAAGAGATAGTTAATAATAGAATTTTCATTCTTTTAATATAAAAAGAAATGATTTAAAATAAATAGAAAAATTATATCATTTCGGAAAAATTTAATTTAACTAAGATTTGGTTTATTGACAAATTACATAAATATATATCATAATATCCAAAATTTTTTAATATTATTAGTTATTTTTAAATAAATATAGGCAATTAAAGAAATATAAAACAAAATTTATTATCTATATACATAATATTTAGAATTTTTTTTCACAAAAATTCATTTTAATTATATTGATAAAATTCAATTCAATTGCATTCTTTCAAATCAATTTTTATAAACGGAGCTTATAAGTTTTAATAGACCTAAAATATTAGGAAGCTCATCAGAAATTGAGACAACTAATGAAGGTAATTAATACTTTTCATAAGCTTAAGTTATGGTTAATTTTATAATATGATCTTCCACTTTATAATAATATGCATGTTAATTTTCCATCACTTCCTATAAGCTATCTTTGTCAGGCCCATACACAGCTTGGGAACCAAATCTTGATTGAAAAAGCAAGCCTTATTGATTTAATTATATATTAAATTACATAAAATTGAACTTATATCTAAATAAAATGAACAATTTCATTTGTATTCAATAAAAAAAAAAAAATTTAAATAAATTTCATAAAATTTATTTGTGTCAAATAATAAGAGAATCTTATTATAAATTGAATTCTTGAATTGTGATTAATATGTATTTATTTAGAGGTTGATCTTGATTTTAAATAAATAAAATAATAATATTTTTGTTTTTTTAGGTCGTTTTCATCAATAAATTAGACTGCTCTCTTGTGAAAGACAATTGAAAATTTAAGCCTACTATATCTGACTTTGCAAGCATCAACTATTTAAGGGTTTGAATGTTATTATGAAATTAAGATTTAAATTATATAATAAATTATAAAAAAATAATGATTAAAAATTAATATTTAAAAATTAAAAATTTTATTGAAAAATTTATATAAAAAATAAGTTACATTTCTATTTAAAATATCTTCCTCAATTTGATTTTTTTAAAAACATTTAAATATCTTAATTTTTACTTAAAAATTAAAAATTTTTTAAAATAATATTTTTAAGTGATTATCTCTATTTTTAAGATAATCCAAACACCTCTTATTATTTTTAGTTCTTGCTTAAAATTAAAGAAAAATGTTGATTATTCAGATCATATCCGTCTATAATGGAAAATCAGATCCATGACATTTTAAATAACTTTCAATTCATAGTTATTGAATTAAAAAAAAAAAAATTCTACCCAGAGAAAGTTATCTACATATAAATAAGAAAAAAAAAGAAATTTAGTTGTGGAAATTTTTAAATTTTTATTTGGTAATTTTCAATTAATCAATAATTCTTTTTAAAAACGATATGATTCTGCAGAATATAAATTTATAAGTTTTTTGGTTTTTCGTCTTTCAAAAAGCAAAGTCACTTATCCTACCAAAAAGTATAGCTAGCTAGTAGGAAAATTCTTGCACTTGCATCATTGATTTGATTTTATGAGAGAAGTTAAATATTTTCTCTAATTAGTATCTGCAGGTGAATTATTGGCATTTTTAGGTTATTAGTTTTTATAGCACGTGCAATGCACATGTATTTCTTTTATTTTCAGTGAATTTTTTTATTATATTTCATTAAGATATAAAATTATGAATTATTATTTATTTTCGTGTGTTTATATAAATCATGTTTATGATTTTTCTTTTACTCAAATTTCATAGTTTTTCTTTTTATATGCTTTACACATAACGTATGGATAAATCCATAAAATTTTAACTTAAAATCTTTTTATTCTAAAAATAATTTTAGCATTATTAAATTAAAATTCATTTATAAAACTTCTTTTTTATTTTTTATTTTGGTAATAACTAATAAGAAAAAAAAACAAATAAGCAAAAAATAAACATTTAATGCGTTGTTGTCTAGTATTATGAGGGTATTTGGATACTAATCGGATTTTGAAAAAAAAAATTTTAAAAATATTATTTTAAAAAAATCTGTCATATTTAGCTTAAATTTTTTTTATTTTTAAATTTCAAAATGACGTTTTGAATTAATTTGTCAAACACTTAAAAAATTATTTAGTATTTTTTAAATTTCAAAATAACTTTTCATGACTATTTTAAATAAATTCAAACACCCCTTATATATGTTAATTGCTCTATTTTAGTAACTTTGAGTCTGAAGCATCATTGCAAGATCAGATATATATATATATATATA